>JABUOV010000338.1:0-45921 GCA_025617405.1 Perca schrenkii
AAAGGGGGCGTGGCTAAAGCATAGAGGGCGGGTTCAACAATCACCAATTAAAAATGAAGCCTCTGCTCAGATGAATGATACCTCACACAAGACTCTACCTTAAATGGGTCAGCATGTATGAAAGGGGGCGTGGCTTAAACATATGGGGTGGGCCAAACCATCACCAATAAAAAAGGAAGTCTCTGCTGAGTTCAATGACACCTCACACAAGGGTGTACCTTAAACGGTTCAAATGTTATGAAAGGGGGCGTGGCTTATGCATATGGGGCGGGCCAAACCATCACCAATGAAGAAGGAAGTCTCTGCTGAGTTCAATGATACCTCATACAAGGGTTTACCTTAAATGGGGCAGCATGTATGAAAGTGACCAAAAGTCAATTTTGGCCTGTAGGTGTCCTCAGGCCTGGACCCTTGTCAATCGTGAGAAATTTCGGGCAGATACGACAACGTACACTCAAGTTACAACAATTTCTTTGTTCATCGCTAAACACTCAAAATGGCCGCCACGCCACGCCCACACCATCTGACGAAAAGATTTTCTTTTAATAACTTTTCATCGTTAAGGTGTTGGGATGGTACAGACCAAGTTTGAAGTCCATCGGATGAAATCTCTAGGAGGAGTTCGTTAAAGTATAGCACCTTGACTTTTAGGCCTACTTCCTGTTGCCACTAGGGGGCGCTATGACTTTAAGTAAATATCAGCCTTTATTTGTCCTCAGGGTTGGACTCTTATGAATCCTGAAAAGTTTCGAGGTAATCGGACAACGTACACTCGAGTTACACCCACTTCCTGTTTCGGCGGCAAAACGCACAAAATGGCCGCCCCGCCACGGCCACGCCCTATGACGAAAAGTTTTTCTTTTAACAACTTTTCATCTTTCACATCTTAAGATGGCACAGACCGAGTTTGAAGTTGATCGGATGAAATCTCTAGGAGGAGTTCGTTAAAGTACGACATGTGGAAATGGCCAAAATCGCACTAATTTCGAACTTTGAGATCAAAATGGCGGGCTTCCTGTTGGGTTTAGGGTATGGCTCTAATGACGTTTTTCGTACATCTTGACATGATACATATGTGTACCAAGTTTCGTGAGTCTACGTTAAACGCACTGCAGGGGCTCAATTTTCTTAAATTTCTAGGGGGCGCTAGCGAGCCATTTTTGTGCGCCTATTCCAGAAACCCTTAAAATACGTAAATTTTCACCAGACTTGATGCGACCGCCAAATTTGGTGAGTTTTTGAATATGTTAAGGCCCTCAAAAAGCCAATTCATTTGACGGGAAAAAGAATAGAAAGAAAGAAAGAATAATTCCTTCAGTTTCAATAGGGCCTTCGCCGCTGTCGGCGCTCGGGCCCTAATTAAGTGTCATTTACTTAAAATAAACAAGTTGTCTTCACTTAACAAGTATACGCTTATTGAGTGTTACTTACTCAGAATAAACAAGCTGTATTCACTTAAAAAATGTAAGTTTTTTAAGTATTGTTAACTCAGAACAATTAAGCTGCACTAACTTACCATTACTAAGTTCATTGAACTTACTTTTTTCAAGGCATTGAGTTTCCATACATTTTTTAAGTAAAGTCAACTTCTTAAAATTAACAGTGCAGGACTTTATCATTCTTAGTATGTTATTACTCAATTCTATTAAGCTGTACCTAAGTTATGTTTTTAAGTTAAGGAAGAACATGTTACACCAACTTGAAAAAATTAAGTTAGTAGAAAGTTTTCTAAAACTTTGAGTATACACTACTTAATCTATTTAAGTACTTTGAACGTTCGGGTTTACAGTGCATCGCTAACAAAGCTTTACAGTAATTTCCTCCAAGAAACTCCTATAAAGAAGAAGAATCTCTTTTAAAGGAAGTTTCTATGTCAGAATCATGTGTAAGGTGCTCCAAACAGCATCTTGTGGCGTGTAAAGCTTGTTTCCATATTGAAATAGCTTCTCAATCATTTCCTACCAGAAGCACTTATCAAGATGTTTTTATGTCAGAATCATGTGCAAGGTGCTCTAAAGCTTGTAAAATAGCATTACAGTCGTTTCCTTCAAGAATAGCATTAAGTAGTGCTCACTTAAAAAATGTGAGCTAATTAAGTATTTACTTAGAAAAAGCAAGCTGCATTAACTTCAAAACCATGAGCTAATTAAGTGTCATTTACTTAAAATAAACAAGTTGTCTTCACTTAACAAGTATAAGCTTATTGAGTGTTACTTACTCAGAATAAACAAGCTGTGTTCACTTAAAAAATGTAAGTTTATTAAGTATTGTTTACTCAGAACAATTAAGCTGCACTAATTTACCATTACTAAGTTCATTGAACTTACTTTTTTCAAGGCAATGAGTTTCCATACATTTTTTAAGTAAAGTCAACTTGTTAAAATTAACAGTGCAGGACTTTATCACTCTTAGTATGTTATTACTCAATTCTATTAAGTTGTAAGTTATGTTTTTAAGTTAAGGAAGAACATGTTACACCAACTTGAAAAAATTAAGTTAGTAGAAAGTTTTTCTAAAACTTTGAGCATACACTACTTAATCTATTTAAGTACTTTGAACATTCGGGTTTACAGTGCATCGCTAACAAAGCTTTACAGTAATTTCTTCCAAGAAACTCCTATAAAGAAGAAGAATCTCTTTTAAAGGAAGTTTCTATGTCAGAATCATGTGTAAGGTGCTCCAAACAGCATATTGTGGCGTGTAAACCTTGTTTCCATATTGAAATAGCTTCTCAATCATTTCCTACCACACTGAAAAAAGTGAAACCACTGTGTCATTTATTTAAAGTTAATTGTTATGTTAGTCTAGTTTAAAATCATGGTTTCTAGGATAAACCTGTTTATTTCCGTTTGCATAAAAGCAGATAACACTCCCCATAGAAAAAATTAAAAGCAACAATTGACCGTTCGCTAAAGCCACGACCCCTAGTTACTGTTACTCGACGGGCAAACAATTGAGAACCAGACACATAGCCATGGCTGGGCTGAGCTCCATACCTGTTGGTATAAGTGATTGGTTTTGGAGTAATGCAGCAGACATATCCTCCAAGGCACGACAGAAAGGGCTGCAATATGCAGTGGAGGGATATGTTCAATGACCTCAACCTCTCGCTAAATTATCTGTGTCGATAGCAACATGTGCTTGACAGGCTAACAGCCGGTCTCACGGCAGTTCGTGTAAATGTCCACGTTATTCTTAATCTATTGATACGTGTTCACGGCAGGGGCGTAGGCAGAAATAGTATTTTGGGCGGGCCAGTACAAAACTGGGTGGGCCAATAACAGTACTGTCTCCAACATGCTCAACTAACAAAGCTCCGTCTAAAAAGTTTGTATACAACAATATAGACAAAAACCTGTAGATTGTAACATATTCAGACTAAGAAATATTTGCAGCGGCAGAAACACCAGCTTTGGCTGGTTATAAAATTAACCCTTTTATTGCACAAAGTGGCAACTAAACATGAACCCAAACAGCAGAGAAGGCGTTTACATACTGCAGGACATAGAACAGCCTACATCAGACAGAAATCACACATGGAACAATGCAACAGCATTGTTGCTACAGAACTACAGTCAGATCATGAGCAGCAAATGGCTACCAGCAGTAAAAGAAAATCAAAAAATGAAAACTTCCAGCCAAGCATTGTTTAGCTAAATTATGAAAGATATAATGAAAAGTGGCCAGCCAGGTGCCAAATCTTAGACAGTGTATTAAGTCCACGGCAGTGACAGGATCAAAGAAAACTCAAAACTAGGTCACTCACAGAGAAGTTATCTTCTTATTTAATGTGGGCAAAACACAAACGTGTTTCAGCTAGAAGCCATCATCAGTATTCACCATTTCTTACTAAAATAGGAAGGTTACTAGGTTAGCTAGGTTACTTAATTAGCTAATAACACAAGAAGCGTGAAAGACGTTTGACTTACTACCTGTGTGAGGGCCGTCAGCTCCGCTGGGGAAATGTCTGCACATGCTGCAGAAAAGCTCGTCCTTATTTACACTGGATTCCATCCAAGAAAACTGTCCATACCACTTTAAAGAGAAGCCATTGTTGTCGCGGTAACTTTTAAAAGTGCATTGCTTAACACATCCGTGGTAGCTAGCTACGTTGTCTAAACAGCCAGCTAGCTAACGTTAGCTGCTGAAGGCAGCCCGCAGAGTCTGCCTGTTGTTACCATAGCAACCAACTACGTTCCGAAGGCGTTTGATCTAATTGCTTGATTGTTTGGTTTAAACAGTTTTGTTTTAATCAGAAGAAAATACACATTAAACACACACAACTAGCTAGTACTGTTATTATTTCTTTTTTTGCATACATTTGAATATTTTTCATAACAAAATGTATTTTGATCAAACTTGGCTGGACGGGCCAGTGAGTAAAGTGGGCGGGCCAGTGAGTAAAGTGGGCGGGCCAGTGCCGCTCTGGCCCATTACTGCCTACGCCTCTGGTTCACGGAGACTTTATTCTCGTTTTTTACGTGTAAATGTAACGTTATTTTCTCGGGCAAAGGACGCCGGGAGGCGGCCGAACAGGTCGCTCCATAAGCCGGGAGGCGCCCGTGAGGCGGCCCGCTGGGGACCCGTTGGATGAGGCGGCCGGGAGGCGGCCGAAAAGGATGCTCCATAAGGCCGGTTACACACTGCACGCGTCTTGCGAGCGTGGCGTTTCTGTTGCATCTCAGCTGTGTGTCAGCTGCGTGGATTTTTCTGTGTCCTACACACCAGAAGCATGTCTGACGCGGCGCTGCTCCTGCTGCTAGATACAGGGAGGGCTGATCTCGGGACATAGTGCCGACACATTCAAACTCTGAAAAATGGGTAAGTGGGCTGTCGGTTTAGCTGTAAAGAGCCTATACAGTATATCTGATGTTGGACCGTCACTCACGTTGTTATCGTAGCCTATCCTACTACTCTTTATATATAGCCTACTGATTTGATTAAAGCAAGACAACATCGGCAGTATTGACTGCGAAATATGTTACAGAATATTTCGTTCTGTATGACCAGTGCAACATTTGAAAATCTTTTCTCTGAAATTTGTATTACATTTATATCTACATTGATGTCAAAACGTAGACTTTCAAACATCAAGATGTCATTTATTAATATGCATTCGTGTCTAAATGATATATAAACATATATTTCCTATTCTATTTTGCCTGGAAACGCTTCCAACACGCTCGCGTCTCGCGTGAAAAATAGCCGTCGGTTCTATTTCTAGCAGGCACGCGTCTCACGCCGGCAGTGTGTAAGCTCTAAGGCCGGTTACACACTGCACGCGTCGCGCGAGCGTGTCAGCCGCGTGGCGTGTCCGTTTATATTTCGGCTCCCATGTTAACAGGTTAGAGCTTACACATTGCCGGCGTGAGACGCGCGTCTCAGGCGCGGCTCGAGACGCGTGCCTGCTAGAAATAGAACCGACGCCTATTTTTCACGCGAGCGTGTTGGAAGCGTTTCCAGGCAAAATAGAATAGGAAATATATGTTTATATGTCATTTAGACACAAATGCATATTAATAAATGACATCTTGATGTTTGAAAGTCTAGGTTTTGACATCAATGTAGATATAAATGTAATACAAAATTTCAGAGAAAAGATTTTCAAATGTTGCACTGGTCATACAGAACGAAATATTCTGTAACATATTTTGCAGTCAATACTGCCGATGTTGTCTTGCTTTAATCAAATCAGTAGGCTATATAAGGGTAGTAGGATAGGCTACGATAACAACGTGAGTGACGGTCCAACATCAGATAGGCTGTATAGGCTCTTTACAGCTACACAGACAGCCCTCTTACCCATTTATCAGAGTTTGAATCTGTCGGCGCTATGTCCCGAGATCAGCCCTACCTGTATCTAGCAGCAGGAGCAGCGCCGCGTCAGACACGCTTCTGGTGTGGAGGACACAGAAAAATCCACGCAGCTGACACGCAGCTGAGACGCAACAGAAACGCCACGCTCGCGAGACGCGTGCAGTGTGTAACCGGCCTAACCTGTTAACATGGGAGCCGAAATATAAACGGACACGCCACGCGGCTGACACGCTCGCGCGACGCGTGCAGTGTGTAACCGGCCTAAGCCGGGAGGCGCCCGCGAGGCGGCCCGCTGGGGACGCGCCACAATAACGGGATGGCGGAGGTTTGGTTTAGGAATAAACTTACGGGGAAAGGGCGCCTTAAACGCCGGGAGACGTGCCGCGGATTTTCGGCTTTTTATATTACTCCCTAGTCCCTACCATTTTCGTGCTGTGGCCACAAAATACGCTTCACATTTACACGGACTGCCGTGAGTTAGCTCGCTAGCTTTAGCTACTTACCTTGGAGCAGACATATGCAGCTATGATTATTAATCTTCGAGGCATTTAGCTGTGAGTGAGGTCTCCCACATTGCTTAATCCATTGTCGGCATCTTTCCGCTTGGGTCTTGGGCTTTGGAAAGGCGAAAAAAACAACCCCTCCCTCTAAACTTTTGGGGTACCTGGTGTCAGATTTGCAGGTGCCATAGGCGCATCGTTTCACCATCTTGCTGAAATCGCAATGTTTGACGGAGGTCCTTCTCCTTAGTTACAGTTGCTGAGCTAGGATTGGACGAGGACCGTTCGAGGGCGGGGTTTTGCGAACGGTACAGAGGTTTACATGTCACGTGATGTACGTAACGACGTAACCCCACGACCTTGCATCGTTCTGAATTTTGCTGTTGTCCGCCATTACCTCGCTTCGATGAAGACGTCGTTTGGTTTTTCAAGGAAACTCGTTTAAACAAGGTAAGCAGTCTTATTGTGTTATTTTAATGTTAGCGTTTGTTTTCCATGCTCATTTAAAGTTTGTGGAATGAAGGGCAACTACTTTACAACTGCTTTTGTAATTTGCGCACATGTTAAGCTAACGCTAGCTAGCTAGGTAACATTCAGAGGTGGGTAGAGTAGCCAAAAATTGTACTCAAGTAAAAGTACTGTTACTTCAGAATAATATGACTCACGTAAAAGTAAAAAGTAGTCATCCAAATAATTACTTGAGTAAGAGTAAAAAGGTACTTGGTGAAAAAACTACTCAAGTACTGAGTAACTGTTGAGTAACGTCTGATTTATTTTTTAACACAATCATTCAATCAGACGGACAAAAATACAAAATAATCATATTTAGGCAAATTATAGTTCATCCAATCAATTAAATAAATTTAAATTAATTAATTAATTACAAAATAGCTTAAATTAAAATAATCCAGGTAAATTCAAGTACTTAAAAAATAAAATCAATAAAATAATAATACATAAGTAACACAAATTTCCAAACCTTTATACTTTTTTTTACCAGGCCCTGCAGGCAGAACTAGAACAAGGTAATGTAGCTGCTGTTTGGCACTTTAACTAAGGTAGACATGCTTTCAATCACAAAGGTGGATCACTTGTTACCGGGTTCAATCGCCGTGGTAATTTATGCTGGACGTCTATAGACGTATAACCCTAACCTGGTCGGGAGCAGTGGCGGTGCGTGGCAAATTTGACCGAGGAAGCCAGTGAGCTTAGTATGTATACTTGCTCCATCGTATGTCTGACAAATGAGCTTTGTTTCAGGATTGTAGTTGGCAAGTGCCCGCATCACCACAGCGGTTATGGCCTCAGCATCTCGTTCAAGGCTAACGTCAAAGAAACCAAGAAACCCCTCACATATCATTCCCTTTTTATTTACGTAGCGGATAATGACCGTCAATTGGCACTTGCATGATGTCTGTGGTGTCATCCACTTCTACTGCTATGAATGACGCTGTGTTTATTTCTTTATCTATTTCTTCCTGAATAACATGAGCAGCGCTCTCTATCTATATGTCATTCTGAACTGTCTTTGACACACCCGTAAATATTGTAGCTGATGCTAGGCGCTCTGCTAGCGTTGTCAAACTCGGCGACAGCTTGCACCAGAGCCGCGGGAACATATTTTGAATTGGGGGTGCTGACAAAGTTTTCAGCCAAAGTCAACCACCACACACCAAACTGCAGCCATCACAATTTATTGAACTGTATAGAGATTCAATTCATATAAATAGCCTATCCAAGACCGTAATTAGTCTGCCGTGGGCTACTGATCCCGAAACACCGGGAAATAATAGACCGTTATCACTATTCAACCAAGATACATTTATTTCATACCCATACTGTCAAGATGAAGACAAAATATCTCTATTTATTAAAACAAAGGCACTTCGTGGTGTCAAAACAGTACTAAGGCTTCGGTACTAAAACTGGAACACAGGTACACGCTCCACAAGCGAAAAAACAAAAACAAGAATAAAGTCCAAAATCCGAGACGGAACAGACCAGGCACGGGTAACGCAGGATATCGGCACAAAGCTACGACAATGGTACAGAATATGCCTACTTCAAGCTCAAACACTGAGCCACAAAACACAAGGGTATAAAACACGTCACTGAATTATATTAAATCAATCAAAGTGAAGTGAAGCCAGTCAGTCCTGACATAAACACTGAAATAGAGAAATGCAGCCTTAAGTTTTTGTAGCACAGCAATAGCAAATTAAAGGCATAAATATATTAGGCCTGCGTGTTAAGCTGGGCCTAATAATTTTATAACAATACGGTAGGATAATTAAAAATCGGTGTGACCTCATTCTGGTTTTCCAATACGTAGGCTAAGTAGGCTTTACACGAGTGTAAAAAAACACAATTATCTCCAATAATTCGTATGAACTAGATACCAGTTGAACTCTTACTGAACAGTTGATAAATCATGCCAATTAACTGCACGGCGGCAGCATATTAACCAGCATTATTACCTTGTGTTGCAGTCATAACACCAAAAAGAAATCCTCATCTCCAAAACGTCTAGCAGGAAAAGTGTGACCCGAGGCTGGCAGCACTGAGTTGACGTTGATGTTCCCTCTGCGGCTAGCCTGGTGCTGCTAGCTTGGTTTACAAGATTAGCTCCCTCGTCGTCTGTTGCTAGCAGGGTCGCTACTTCATTCAGTTACAGTTCCTGAGTTTTCTGCCTCCGGTCCTTTACGCTTTTTAGCTTGTGGTTAATCCATAAAGAAATCCAAAATGCGCTTTTGTGCCATGGCTAGCTAGCTAGCTAACTTCTGTACTGTTGACCAGCCGGGAAAGTTTCCACAACTATCTTCACCATGATCATGAATGAGCGTCAGAGGTGCACGGCGCGCCTCGCTCGCTTCAGTTGTAGCTGAAAAGCAAGTTATAGTGGAGTCATTTTTAACAAGAAACTCAAGATCACCATCCATTGTGTAAGCTTGCTGTTAACTGACTGTTAGCTCAGCTGACGGACGCCAGTCGGCACCGCTGCGTAGTAGCGTACTGTTACCATAGTTACGAATCTGTCTGAGGCATGTGATTGGTGAGAAGCCAGGTTCAACCTGGCTTCCCTGGTTTTTTTATTTATGATAAATTGACCATTCAATGTCGAGCTCGGTCAAACCTAGCCTCAATCTGATTGGCTGAAAATATTAATTTTTTTCTCTAAGGGAGGCCAGGAAAAGCTGGCCTCCTTTGAGCGTTTTGGCCACTAGACAGAGCACAGACAGAACAGCACCACACACACAGTGACAGAGGGGCGCTGTTTCGCTCTACCAGCTATAGAAGAAAATGATAATGGAATGTTTTGATTAGGGAAAGTTATAATTCCTACGGTTAAAAATATAAAACATAATTTAAAATATTCAAATATATTTTAAATTATAACATTTATCGTACAATTTTTATTTTATTTAAAAATAAAATTTATTTTATATTTTAAATTATGTTTTATATTTTCATGGGGAGGCCAGGCTTCCTTTGGCCTCCTAGAGAAACCGCCACTGGTCGGGAGCAGGTTAAGTTGGAGATCAGAGATCAACCGGTGTAAAATCAAGCCTACTGACCGATCAATACTCCACTGATAACGGCTTCACCGTTCTTAGAAGATCAGGTGGAGCTCGGTGCGCGGAGAGAGAGTATATAGAGTTAACATTCCCTGATGGGTATATTTGCCGTGTGTAATGCGCACATCGATTTGAATTATGTTTTTTTTTTTTTTATTTGCTCTCACGATCGCTTCCACTGCCAGGGTTGCAACTGAAATAAAAGGCATAAAGCAACTGCAGTTTATGGAAAGTACAAGTGTAATTATGGTCAGATCTGGTGCCTGACTGATGGGAAAGTGATATTGATAAGAGTAATTTATGCATCTACAGCGTCGGCAATTTTGCCAGCTGTCCTCCTGTTTTAGGAAGCAGCGACTGTATTGCGTTTTGCCTGTAAAACCGTGTCTGTGTTCTTCATATTTATGTAGAATTATAGTTTGCTCTTCTTATGTAAAATATGTGGCTATTGGTCATGTTGTGCAAACATCACCTCTTTTATGTGAACACACGCACCGCTGGATTGGGAAACCCTGGGTTGGTTGAACTAGTTAATCACCGTCGTGACACAGCTTGCGGGACCGCGGTGGTTAGGTGAAGCCGGGGAACTGAAAGAAATCCAGGGCATGTTGATCTGGCCTCTGGCGTGTTCCTCCTCGTCTGTGTCTGCATTGCCGACGGCTGATTCTGACATTAACATTTTTGTTTTGCTGCGACTGTAAGCTAACCTGTCCCGCCGCTGAGTTTGAGTATGGAGACGTGACGAGACTGCACAACTACGTTTGATTGGTGAAACACAGTCACGTGGTAGAGCCTTTAGCGGAAGTCTCTCGCTCTCTCTCTGTCAACATAAAACATTAAAATGAGGCGTAAGCGGGGGGATAAAAACAATGACCCGTAGAATACCAAAGAGGTAAAAAGAAAAGTAACAAGCTCATTGTAGCCTAATGTAGCGGAGTAAGAGTACAGTTTCTTCTTCACAAATCTACTCAAGTAAAAGTAAAAAGTATAGTGATTTAAAACTACTCCTAGAAGTATCATTTTTTCAAAAACTTACTCAAGTAAATGTAACGGAGTAAATGTAACTCGTTACTACCCACCTCTGGTAACATTAGCTAGCTAAACTAAGTTATTTGCATTCTTTTTACATGCACAGGGAGATTCGTTTGTTGTCTCTGTGTTTAAAAGTAATGGTGGTATGATAACGCTCGTATTTAAATCATGCTTAAAAACTAGGAGAGGGCCTGTTCTGCTCTCTAGACGTGTTTTGCCGAGGGCGGGGAGGTGCACCTCGCGACGCGAACATCGCGGCTACCATAAATTAAGCTGTATGTGGAAGATCGTTCCCCCGTCGACATGTTTCCCCTAACAATACCTGAACTTGAACCACCTTATCGCTAACCACACTGGGGTCGCTACGCATTTAAACAAGAGGGAAGTACTATTCGACGGTGGAAAAGATTTTGACACAACAGCGGCTCGCACACGCCGTACACACAGAGCTGGCAGCAGAGCAAAGTGAGGCGAAGAAGGTAAAACTCGTCAACGTCGACATTTTGTCGCATTTCACGGCTTAAATGCATGTTACTGTAAGTGGCGTAAACCTTCGGAGTAAAAGACTAAAGAACAAATTACTAAAACGTGTATTTAACAAATAAAAACGTAACGTTAGTTTGACTGTGGTCACGGACGTTTGCCAGTCCGCCTTGTCTGTAATCAACCGCACATATATTCAACGTGCCACAGCTCTTGGTCTGTTTGTGCTAATCCGACAGCAATATAACGTGTCGGCTTCATGTCTGATAAAATGAACCCTGGTCAATTTTCATTTTAAAGTCGATGGAAAAGTATTTCAGTTCAATGAGTAACTAGTTTTAGTGATTCATGACACTTAAAGAAGTGCTCTGCACATCACGTCCTGTGCATCTGTTCAGTTTAGCAACAGAGGGATTAATAGGTGACCATTTTCTGTGCCATAGAGACTTTTTAATCCAGATTTACAGTTTTGCTTTGAGGGATATCATAACTTTGGTCCTCTTGCTCTTTCATCATTAGTACTTATTAAAAAGGAATTTGTTTTAATTCTATAATATGTCAGTATTCTACTGCCAATATTTCTGATGTAATTGATAGTTTTTAGTGACAATTATGGATAATGCTAATATCCCCATGTAAAACTAAATGTGAAATCTCGCCTTTTTCTTTGTCTGAAAAGGTCACAATTTTATCCATTACTGAATTTGGTAAGTCCGGGAATTAAGTGAACATTTGCATGTATGTTTAATTACGAATTAAAAACCCAAAATAGAGATGCAGCTGATAACCTAATATATTTCAACATATACTAATACTAATGTAATATCTATTAGTAATAATGTAATTAAAATTGCTTTAGTTAGGGTAAACGTACCCATTAAGCCCACCAAAATCTGAGTTCAGTTATTTTTCCTACATACTGACATAGTTTATTAACATAATCATTTGTTAAAATGTAAGATTAATCTCTCATTTGAAAATAAATTAATTCATTTGTGTATGTTTTATTATATAAAATAAAGATATTTTATGAATAAAGTCAAAAGTCTGGCATGGGTTTAATTGGTACAGTGGCACCATTTAAGCCCACATGTGTTCCAAATAAGCCCACAACAAAAATGATTGAAAAAATATAAGTAATTATTATTTTACAGTTAGTGAAAACACCAAATATTTATTCAATAATATGTCTTACATTAACGAGTATCTAAAAAACCCCACTTCATTTTATGTTCGGCTTGCTTTAGCCAATTTGTCACTTGAACCAATAACGACCATCATCACACCACAAACATGACTTGAAGAGCAGCTTGTGAAAAAAGATAAGACTACAATTATTATTCTGATAAGCTACATTCATAGGTTTATTCATTTTTTTCAATATTGATAATATAACAATTTTTAAAAGTAGTAAAAACACTGACACTGCGTCATTAACCTGTCTTACGTTAACATTTACTTTTAGTATTTAAAAAAAAGTTTGTTGCCATGCTTTTGCCAACTTATCACCTACATTTTAACATCAGATATCAAACATGACTTGCAAAACAGCTCATAAAGTACAGCATTTTGATTTCTTGGTGGTTTGCCAGGTGAAAAGGATCAGCACCCTGCAGGTTAGCCCGGCAAAGGATGAACCTCCGACATGCCTGATGATTTTAGATGCTGTAATTCTTCCTCTTTGTTGTAATTTTTCTCACTGTAAACAAATGATTATGCAAATTGGATACATAACAATACTTCTGGCCAGTGTGTGATCTGTGATGTACTCTTGTTAATGACGTCAGTAAGGTAAAAGAACATCAAAGTCACAGGATTACAGTAAAAATGACAAAATTACAAATCTTTACATCAAAAATTCCTATTGAAACACATGAGATGGGCTTAAATGGAACATACTGGGCTCAAATGGTTCTACAGTGACTACCGGGGAAATAAAGATGATATGTTAATACCAAAATGAAATAAATGTATAAAGATATGCCTGGAGCCTAAATATGCTGTAAACTTTCTGTCATAGTTGTCCCTCTGTTGCCAAACTTTCAGAATTATCAAGGTATTTTCATTCAAAGTTGGCTTGCGCTACCTGCTTTTTAGCTCACTGTACCATTTAAGCCCACCTTGGAAAAAAAGGCATTTAAAAAAATATTTAGCCCACCCAAACCATTTATTGTGTCTTAATTTGTAGATTGATGTAAAATGAATCAGAAAACATTAAGTGTACATACTTAACATTTTTAATCCTTCGGCAGTGTATCTATTAGTTTGACTATATTTTGACCTTGTGATTAGCTCACTACGCTAACTAGCAAAACCCATCTTTCCAAATGAAATCAAATAGTACAAATTGGCAAATAACTGCTTGATAATACACAACAATCAAATCGTTAATCTCTCAATTTACATAATATGAATGTACTTACCAAGTTAGTGGATGTAAATTGTTGAAAATAGATTCCTTCTGAGGGGTCCCAAACCACCAAAATTTTGAGGCGACTTTATGTGAGCCTCTTTGAGACTGCACTGATGTAGGCTGGCATATCTCAACACTGACAAATGTGATTGGTTCTGAACAAAAACTGATGTGTAATTAAAAACTTGTTAGATTGGATGAAATAATGAGTAGCATAAGACAGCCCCCTCTTTTTTTTAAAATTTACTTCAAAGTTGCAAGTGGGCTTAAATGGTGCCTGGGCTTGATGGGTACGTTTACCTTACATTTGTAATATAGTGACTGGCAGTATGAAAGTGTTTCCTCACATCTCTAGTCAAAACAAATATCACAAAGTTACCCACCTTACAGTAAGTTCATTTGACCTGGCAATAAACTATTTAATAAATAGTAAGTCATTTCATGCAGTTTAAGTAACCTTACAATTGATTTAAATGATTGCAGTAATTGTAAGAACATCAGTTTGTTTTTCATACTGTATAAACCTATTCACTTATTACAGCTTTTGAATAATTGCAAAGTAGGGACATATGGAGACAAGTAATGATACCTCTACAACTAATGAACTAGTAAAATTAAATTTCTTTGCTTTAAAAAGGCGTTGCTTTCCTGCTGAAGTAAATGACAAAAACATAACTGTTTATATAAACTGCATGTAAATGTACCATTCTGCATCATGTAAACCAGGACTATTCATTTGGTGGCCCGCGGGCCACATGCAGCCCGGAAGCAACCTCAGAGTGGCCCAGCCCGTGGTCCCGCAATAGACAGTATCAAAGGGAAAATAGAGTCCCTCCAGCGATATTTTTTCCCCCACTATGGCCACGCCAAGATCCGCCCTTCAATAGCATTCACACACTACTATTAGCCAGATGTCCATGTAGCCTACATGTCCTATCCCCTGACCAATCCCTTAACCCACATGTGTCAAACTCGCAGCCCGCGGGCCAAATCCGGCCCCTCGCGCATTCTGATCCGGCCCGCATATCAATTTAGGTTCACAATAGATTTTGGCCCACCTAGTTTTGGTGCGCCAAACCAACAACATGGGAAACTGTTTTTTCAACTTGCAATTACGCCACACTCAACGCAGAATTCGGCAAATTTGCCGACTTTGAGAATCAGAAATTGCCCCAGAAGCAGCACAGAGTTTAATATTCAGGCTGAGAAAGAGCTTGTTGTGAGTCAGCTAGGTGGAAGCCTACTTACTTAGAAAATGTAATCATGGTTTTGCTCGATTTGCTAAATTCTAGGATGGCTTTGGAACTTTTTTGCTGACTTTTTCAGGGCTTGATGTGGACCAAACTGTAAGTTAGAATATTATGAGACATGCAATAATTATGTCAAAGATATTTGACTTTTTCGATGAAATAAAAGCATGTTAATAAACTCTACGTGTGGCCCTTGGTGCAATTCTATTTTTCCAGTGTGGCCCTCTGGGAAATTGAGTTTGACACCCCTGCCTTAACCACTCGAGGTGAAATGCCTAACCCCAACCAATCGAGCTGCTTCGTAGGGCGGGTCTTAGCGTGGCCATAGCGGGATTGGTAATTTTGCGTCCCGCCAAAACTACCAACATGTAAACGATGCAGAGCGTGCTGTGCCGGTAGTAGCCTACATTACTATCAATATGTCTTTCTCAACACTGAAACGTAAAATTGACAATGAAAACCGTCAGTTTAACCCTGCCTGGACTGACAAATACTTGTTTATTTTACCGCCACATCCAAATGCCAAACCGATGTGTTTAATTTGTAATGAGTGCGTTGCAGTACTTAAAGATTACAATCTGCGGCGGCACCACGTTGAGAAACACCAGACATTCCGCACCAATTTTCCCGAGGGATCTCAAGAGAGGGCTGCAAAAGTGCAGAGTTTGATTGCATCTTACAACCGGAGCAGTGTTACCATGGTACGGTCATTTACAGCCCAAGAGAGAGCTACCGCAGCATCCCTTCGTGTTTCCTGGATATTGGCAAAAAAGAAAAGACCATTCACAAACTCTGAAACCGTGAAGGACTGTATGCTGGCCATCGTGGATGAGGTGATAAATGACGATAAAATTAAAACGAGCGTGGCATCTGCTATAAAAAACGTACCCCTGTCAGATACTTCCAACAGTCGGAGAGTTGAAATTCTTGCTGCAGATGTGTATGAAACGATGTTAGGAGACCTGAGGAAAGCTGACACCATGTCTATAGCAGTAGATGAGTCCACAGACAAAACTGATACTGCTCAGTTGTGCATATATGTCCGTTTTTTTGACGGCAAATGCTTCCGAGAGGAGCTGCTCACCCTACTGCCGTTACAAGGACACACAACTGGCGATATAGTCTTTGGGAAAATTTCTGCTTTTTTTAAAGACAATGGTCTGGATATGAAGCGTGTGTGCATGCTTGTGACAGATGGGGCTCCATCCATGACAGGGAAAGTGAATGGTTTGGCAGCACGTTGGTCCGCTGTAGCACCTCAGTTGATCTCCTTACACTGCATTGTGCATCAGGCGGTGTTGTGCGCAAAACTAAGCGGGGCGCTCAAAACGACAATGGACAGCGTGATGGCTACAACACCGCTTATTCCGCATGCTGCTGTCAGAAATGTCTGCTGAGCACCAAGACCTGCTTTTGCTTAATGACGTGAGGTGGCTGTCCAAAGGCAAAGCACTGGAGCGTTTCTGTGGTCTCAGAGAGGAGATCATAACTTTCCTCACAGCACTTGAGTCGCATACTGGACAACAACTTCATCGCTGATGACTGCTTTCTGAGCGACATATTCAAACACCTGAATGATCTCAATTTGGGACTACAAGGCAGAGACAAAACTGTCATCGGCCTTGTGGGACAGATGCGCGCATTCCAAGTTAAACTGGACCTTTTCGCAACTGATTTGAGCACAGGCCGAATGCTGCATTTTCCGACACTCCGCAAATGCATCTCATCCCTCGCACAAATCACAGATGTGATGACAGATTTCATTGCGAGCCTGAAAAAGAACTTTGCTGGTCGATTGGATGGACTTGTTCTGCCCACAGAGGTGGCCGTTTTTGCCAGAGACCCGTTCACTGTTGCAATAGAAGGGGACTTATCCGCCAGAGCAAAAGAAGTGGTCCCTTCCATTGACGAGGGGAAATTTACACTCAAACTTGTTGACATGCAGTCATCTGTAACCATGGCACAGGAGCTTTGCACTAACGGGCCCGCAATGTTTTGGACTGATGTCAACGTACATCAGTTCCCTAACATTAAGAAAGTAGCGATCGTCATGCTCAGTATGTTTGGATCAACGTACACATGTGAGTCAAGTTTTTCACACATGAACTCCATAAAAAGCAACTCTCGTTGCTCCCTGACTGACCGTACTCTCCATCAATGCCTTCGGATTGCATTGACAGACAACTTACGAGCCTAAAGTCACTGCTCTCGTCCAAAACAAAAAATGTCACTTCTCCCACTAAGTCAGCAGGGTAAATGTAGCCTACCTACATCAATATAATGTGGGATGTGTAACAAAGGCATGCATAATCACACATGGTGGTGATTTAAAATATGTTCCCTCAATGTGCAGTAGTACACCTTGTGTAGTTAGTTATAGTTGTGAATACTGTGCACTTTTTATTTTTATGCACTTTGAGATGTTCCTGCATGGGTCAAATATGAGCAAGATGTTTATTTTATTTCAAAAGGAAACTTAATGTTATTGCGAATTGCCTACTGTGCACTATTTTGTTTTATGCACTTTGTGATCAGATAGGTCAGATATGTAGCTTAGGTAGGCCTAGGCAAGAGGTGCCTAGGTCAGTTTCTTTTCTTTTGTAAGTGGAAAAAGTAGGAGCTACCTCATATTCTGTTCAGTTAGCTCTTTTATTGTTTTCTATGCACCTTTTGATGTGCAAACTGACCAAAGTTAAAAGAGAAACAATGAATAAACCTTACATGTTTTTCAATAAATTTGTTTGTGTTGGTTTTAAAATTTGTCATTACGAGCTGCTTCGCCGCTGAAATGACTGGCCCAACTAACCTTTCTCGGTTTGAAAATCTGGCCCAACTGAATTTGTAATTGAATAGCCCTGATGTAAACTGTATTAATTGGCAAATTGGTAAGGTGGGTCTACTTTTCTTTCTTTCCTAGTCTTCTGATGAATGTGGAAATGCAAAGACTGTGGTACATCTGTTTCACGAAGATCTGAGCTACTTAAACATTATAAGCTTGAACACAGACATTATGGACGTCACCATTCCTATCGCTGCATCTATTTCAACTGTCCATGTACCTGCAAGACTTGGAATGCACTTTTGAGCCACTTGTCAAGATGTCATCAGCAATCCTCACAAACGGAACTTACCACATTTAAATGTCTTTTATGCAGTTGCAATCAACGTTCAAATTTAAAAGACTATTTTCAACATATAGCGCAGCAACTGAACAACAGTGAAACGGTAGTTTGTGTGTTTCAGGGGTGTTCTTACAAAACAAATGTTTATGGCTCGTTCCGAACTCAGAAGCAGAAATCATAAGGATTGTTCCGAAACTGACCTAAAGCCTGAAGTAGTTGAGAAAAAAGGGTCAAGTGTAAATCTTTCTGCTGAAAGTCATTGTAGAAGTATCCAAATTGATAGTGTTGGTACTGAGCCCTTAGATGAATTAAGTACAGATGACTTGGGTGATTCCAGTTTTGATGTGCAGGATTTAAATGACTTGACATGTAATGTTGAGCTCAAAGTTGCCTCTCTTCTACTAAAGCTAGAACATGTTTATCTTGTTTCTAGTGTGGCCGTTGATGAACTTTTGCAAGAGTTTGACTATTTAATAGGCACTGCTTCTGTCCCTCTTATCCATCAAACCTTAGCTCAGCACTTACAGAATGGTAACTGTCAAGTAGATGAAACTATTCTGCAAGACCTAGCATCTACTCTCTCTAAGTCAAATCCAATCACTGCTTCTTGTAGTGGCCGTGGCCCTCTTTCCACTGCCTGGAAGCGAAAGACTTACTACAAAAAAACATTTTAATATTGTAGAATCTGTAGAATTTGTGCTCGACTCACAAAACAAAAAATCATTTCAGTATATTTCTATTCTAAAATCTTTACAGCAGATTCTAAGTTGTGAAACTTTTTTGGACAAAGCAACTAATTTAAAATCTTCATATGAAATTCAATCTGATAAAATTCTGTATAAGTCTTTATGATGGTAGTAATTACAGAGAAAATTTGCCGTTGTCAAAGGAGTGTGCTATTTCACTTATTTTATATGTAGATGATTTTGAAATATGTAATCCCCTTGGTACCTCCAGAAAAAAACAAAATTTGTGGTGTTTATTGGGCATTGGGGAACTTGCCTGCTAGTTGTCACTCATCGCTTTCTAATATATATTTAGCTGCACTTATTCATACTGAGGATGTTAAGTGCTATTGATTTGACAGTGTTTTGAAGCCCTTAGTAGATGATCTTATTATATTAGAACAAGAAGGACTGTTCATTGCCAAGTAGGGCTGTCAAAATTGCTTAAAAATTACGTTCGAATATTCCCTCTAAAATAACAACGAATATTCGAACTATTCGAACTTCTGGTTGCGCATGCATCCAAGGTGGCGCGCGACATCGTGACGTCAAAGTTATGCAATATCCGGCCGAGCCGACGTCGCGCACAGCTCTTTTTTTGAGTTCGCCGACAAGAGGACTCTCAGAGTGACTGCAGGTCTCTCTGGTAAACTTACCGGGTTAAGATGAGTTCTTTTATGGTGAATGAAAGGCTCGATCCGACGAAGTAGGTCAGTGAATCAAATCAAAACATTGATGGCAATGCTGCTGCCAGTTCTGCCGTTGTTTACCTTTTTTTCTTCTTCTAGTCCGTAGAAAGGGCAGCGTCGGTAGCCTTTGCTCATTAGCGCCACCGCTGTTCAGGAGAAGACTACAGCTAGTGTCGCGAGCACCAGCGCAGGTATAAATAGTCACGGCGATCTCTCCAGCTGGGCTGCGTCCAGTATGTAACGGCTTTCAGGCACGCTAGCAAAGCAGACAGTCAGACAGCCTCTGCTACCGCGAGCGTTTTTTTTCCACTGTTTTTTTTTTTTTTTTTTTAATTCGAATATTAATTTTCACCTTCGAAATTCGTTTTTTTTAAACTATTCGAATATATATTCGAATTTAGAATATTCGTTGACAGCCCTATTGCCAAGTTGGGGAAATCTCTGAAAGGCTTTGTTCATTGTGTAGTTGCAGACAATCTCGGAGCCCATGGTATTGCAGGTTTTGTGGAAAGTTTTGCAGGTAAATATGTCTGCAGATTTTGTACAGCAGAAAATGTAAACATTCAAACAACAGAAGTCAAGTCTGGAGCATTTTGTGTAAGAAGTAAGGATATCCATACTGCTCATCTTAAAGTTATTGAAGAAAATTCACTGGCTAGTCATTTTGGTGTTAAAAGGAAGTGTACGCTGTCAGAAAATCTGTCATATTTCTGTGTGACGCAGAGTTTCCCCCCAGATATAGCTCATGATCTGTTTGAAGGAATTATCCCTGCCGAGATTGCTCTTTGTCTTACTGTGTTAATTTCAAAAAAATATTTCACGTTAGCCAATTTAAATGAAGCAATAACAACATTTCCATTTAAGTGGACCGATAAGACAAACCGTTCCCATCTTGTGCCCCTCACCTACGCTGCAAAGACAACAATTGGAGGAAATGCACACGAGAATTGGAGCCTGTTGAGATTTCTTCCTTTCTTGATCGGGATCAGAGTTCCTTCAAACGAACCAGCCTGGCAAGTCCTCTGTGAATTAAAGGACATTGTAGAACTGGTTGTTGCCCCTTTTCACACGGAGGACTCTATTTGTTATCTTGACTTCAAGATATCTGAACACAGGACAGTATTCCAAGAAGTTTTCCCTGATCAAAGAATTCGGCCCAAACATCATTACTTGGAGCATTATCCAGGGTTAATACGCCAGTTCGGACCCCTTGTTGCACTATGGACTATGAGATTTGAAGCAAAACATAGCTTCTTTAAAAGAGTAATTCGTCATACAAACTGTTACAAAAATGTACTGTATTCATTAGCTCAAAGGCACCAATTTCAGACTGCATATAATCTGCACATGTGTAGATTTTTATGGCCATCTTTGGAGGTTTCTGATGTTTCAACACTTCCCCTTGATGTTATTAATGAGGACATTGCATTGGCAGTAAAGAAAAGACATCAACACGTGGACACTGTGAACCTTGCAAAAAGTGCAACCTATGACTGCTTCAACTACAAGATTGGAATGGTGGTAGCCCATGGGTCGCTGGCTGGACTCCCAGAGTTCTGGGAAATAGTTCATATGATTGTTCTACAGGAGAGACTCTTTTTCATTGTCAAAAAATGGGATGCCTGGTACATGGAACATTACAGAGCTTATGACTTAGTCATATCTACTGCTAGGGAACTAAGTCTTGTTGGGGTGCATGAACTGACAGATCCCTACCCTCTGGCTCACTACATGGTTGATGGACGGCACCTCATCTCTCTGAAGAGATACATACATGCATAAGGTTGAATATGAATGAGTGTAGGATTGGAAATGTTTGAGAATTCCTTGTTTTGCTTTATTTTGCTGTCCTCTCATAATGTAAAAAAGACAATGCTTTAAGGCCATAGCAGTTTGACTTTTGACACAAATGTATGGGAATTTCATAAAGTGTAAAACTTCTCTTTATCACTATAATAGTGATTAGTGGGATTGTTAATAATGGTGAGTAGTAATAAGATGAAAGTTATGGACCATACAACTAATACTAATGTTTTGTTTTTTTTTCCTGTTTTTACTAGATTCTTTTTGATGGGCGGACATGGCAGTGAAAAGGCCAGCCAAGTTGCGGGTTGTTTTGAATCCTGATGACACCAGGAAGCTAATGCTGCCTGATGGAATCAGAATCAGAATCAGAAAAGCTTTATTGCCAAGTATGTTTACACACACGAGGGATGTGTCTTGGTATCGTAAGTGCAAATCGCATTAAAATCATTAAAGCAACATACACAAACACACCGAGTCGCCATATGCGACGCCATCACAACTCTCTCCTAACCCTCGCAACAGATACAGCATGACATTGGGAGAGGAGAGGGAATTCCAGAGACAATGGAGCAGTTTATGGATGAAGTCCAGAAAGTGTGTGGGTTTAATGGTAATTTCAGACTGCAGTACCAAGACAGAGACTTTGGAGATGCGCTAGTGAACTTGACATCTACTGTTGAACTTGAGGACTTGGCAACTGTCAAGGTCATCCCAATAATTGATGATTGCAGCCAAGGACTTAATCTTACTGTCTGTGATGATTTGTCAACTCAATCAGATGACACAGAGCTCCTTTCCACACCCTCCAGCTCTGTCTCTACAAGAACTCAGATGTGGCCAAGAGAGTTTCCGATACCAACGTTCTCCTATGACACTGAACTGCAGTTAGAGAAGGGGAATGTGGTGTATAGGTCAAACATGACAAGGTTGACACCTAGTTCAAAAACAAAATCTGATATTCTGGAAAAGGTAGCTGAAGAGATATTCAAGTACAAGGCCTACCCAACAGATTCTGACTTCAGTGATGTTGCCGAAGCACTTATCAAGAAGCATCCATGTCTCTCTGAACCTGGTTCATACAACGGTTGTTACGGGTGGAAGCAGCGGTTGAAGACCAAAATGGGCAACTACCGAACTCAGCTGAAGGGCATTGGGTGTTCTGAATTACTTGCAAATTCACTTAAGTCCAAAGCTCCAGAGGATGCATTGCCAGCAAAAAAAGTAAAGAGACCTAAGAGAGGAGAGGCCAACCACATATCTGACATTCCAACTGGAGAGACCCCAGACAAGTTGGAAAAGGAGAGACTGTTACTTCTAAGTGAGGTGATGAAACGAAACAACCGTGCACTGATAAAGGACAAAATGGCCAAGACGTTTTCACTGCGGAGACATGAAATTGTGGAGAAGGAATTAGGAGTGGACGACTTAAAAGTCAGATGGCCCGCATTGTTCTCAATGGATGAGGTATGTAACTTTTTTGTAAATCCATTGCAATAGTTCAGTCCTATAATATTCTTCCCTACCATTAGAAACCTGCTAATGAGCCATAATGCATCTTTAGGCCCTAGATGTCAAAAATAAGATCTTACACACCACATCTTGTAATGTGCTAGTTTGTTTTTTTAAAGATCAATGCTGAATTCATGAGGATTACAACTGTTCCTCTTCAACCGCGGTTCCTGGCTTCCTTGGACAAGCACCACAGCAAGCTGATTGATATCATCAGAAACAAGGGAGGAACTGTCAGAGAGAAGACCCGGAACATACTGAGAGTTTTGGATCAGGTATGTATGTACTCGCTCAGTACATTGAATAAAATTTGCAGAGATTTGTAGAGTTAGAATACACTTTGGAAGATGTGCCATGCTTCTCTTCTGAGTTTGACTGACTTTTTAACTGGTTTACTCAAAGCATTTGTAAAATAAAAATTACTGTTTACCAAAGAACCCATGTGCATTGTGTGGCAGTTGCATCTTTAATCAAGTTATAAAACTGAACAGCATAATGTTGTACTGTTTGTGCTTTCACCTAGAGTCTTGAGGTAAATCTAAAGAGGGAGTGCCTGCTGAAGTCCCTTATTGTGTACCTTGGGGAGGATGTGGACAAACTTATCAAGGAATATCTGGTAAGTAGTTATATGCAATAATCACTTTGGACAAGATAAAGAAATATTAAAAGTCGTACATGGTCTCAACACTTGTCAACTGTTTCTAAACACCTAATATACGTCTTAAAAGTACAAACAAATATATCCTACAAAGAAAAGAAAATTCCTCATAACTTTTGGCAAAATCTTTCCGCCATTATTAACCCTTCGCTAAGTTAAGCCCCTCAAACCAAGATGGGAATTTGCCAGCTGCGAACAGGTGCAACAACTACACAGCTATGCTCCGTAGAGTTTCATACAATCAGATTTAATTCATTTTCAGGCTGGTTCTGTGGATTTCGGGCTAGTCGTGGTTAAATGTTGTACCTAGGTCATGTGTGATATTGATACTAGTTACCTGGCGATGTTTGAAGGACATAATACGTTTATTCCCTTTTCCAAAACCAACATCAACCCCTGTCTGCTAGGTGGCTATCCAGTTTAGCATAGCTAGCCTCCCCCACAACAGCAGGTAGCGCTGTGAGTCAATTTAAATGTAGTGGGAGGTAAAGCTGATTTTGTAAAGATTTCCATGGTAATGTACTGTTTAAAAAATGATAACTACTTTTGAGGGTGTTTATCAATAATGAGAAATTATCCTATGTATAGTTTTTGAACGTTAGATGTTAGAAGCAACATTTTTTTTATTTTTAAATGTCTTTCGATGTTTGTGTGCAAACTTTTTGGGGGTTTTAAATCCCCAAAAATTCCAAATTTGTTAAAATAAAGCATGTGCCGATAACATTAATTACTATAACTTTATTCCTGTTACAGTTTGATTTGAAGTGCCCTTACTGAGTGTTAAAGGTCCAATGACATGGTGCTCTTTGGATGCTTTTATATAGACCTTAGTGGTCCCCTAATACTGTATCTGAAGTCTCTTTTATATAGACCTTAGTAGTCCCCTAATACTGTATCTGAAGTCTCTTTTATATAGGCCTTAGTGGTCCCCTAATACTGTATCTGAAGTGTCTTTTATATAGACCTTAGTGGTCCCCTAATACTGTATCTGAAGTCTCTTTTATATAGATCTTAGTGGTCCCCTATTACTGTATCTGAAGTCTCTTTTATATAGACCTTAGTGGTCCCCTAATACTGTATCTGAAGTCTCTTTCGTGAAATTCAGCCTTGGTGCAGAATTCCAGCCAGTCCCACAATGAGCTTTCCTTATGATGTACCATTTCTGTGTCTGTAGCTATTGAGGAGGAGAGTGGGAGGGGCAAGGTGGATGGTGGGGGTGTGGCCTTGACCAACTGCCACTTTGCTCATTTGAAAGCCATGATGTCTCTCTCTCATGGGTGGGCTAACACTGCATGAAAAGTGAGATTTCCGTCCCCGTAAACGCCTGTAAACGCCCGGAAATCCCCCTAATTTTCGGCTGTTATCGACAATTTACAGGCTGCGAACGTCACGTTCGTCTGTGCCACAAATTGTCGGAAACGAACCATGACGTATGTGGAGAGCCCCCGCGGAGGTGTTACTGGATCTAATTAGAATATGAATAGGCGCCTGGCCAGAGAACGTCTGGCCTGGCTGGAATTTCCTCACTCGCTATTGGCTGAAACCACTACTTTTAAACAAGAAAAACCTCTCGTGATTGGTTGACAGGTCTGTCATGGGTTAGGCTATTGGTCAACCTGGGCCATTATTATAATAATAATAATAAAAAAAGTATATATATATATATTTATTTATGTATTATATATATTTATTTCATATATGCTATGTTGTATATTCATGTCATGGTTATCCTAACTAAAATGATTTGCCAGGAACGTGCTGTTTATTCAAAGATAGCGCTTTATTGACACAAAACACAAACGCAATCAGAAAAAAAACTGCGTACAAAGCATCGGAGACATACAGCACACACAACAAATATCCCTCGCTCACGAGAAGCAGCACCATCAAGCCCTCGCGGCCGCCTCGGAGCTGTAGGTAACCGGCAGCATTCGGTCGATTTAGCAGACGTCTGTGGTGCGTTGTCCGGTTGTATGGTGGCGCACTTCCAAATGTCCACCTCAGGCGCAGCCAGCACACTCTGTCTCGCTTCCAGCAGCTGTAAAATCAATCAATAAAGATAATCATTACTGCGTGATATACCGCTTATGGACACAACACATCTATGAATGCACCTGAAAAATATTCACATTAACCAAACGGATCTAATCTTACCCTCTTTTCTTCTCTGCCTGCTTCTGCCCGCGATGCCACATCTGGTTGTTTCTACCTGAAGCTCCTGCGTGCTGTCTCGTAGTTTACAGGCAGCTGGAAAACAATGAAATGAGAGTGATATGAATAAAAAACATAAGTCACAGTAAAATTAAACAAGGAAAGATGAAAAAGTAAAAATTACTTACACACAATGGCGTAATTAGCGTCATGTTAATCTGGACTTGCAGACAGCTCCGAGCAAATATAGGTCACAGCCTCGTTATGAGGCGAGGTTAGTCTGTAAAAAAAAATGTTATGTCCTTATACAGAAGAAGTAATGCAATTCATTTAATGAAAGCATATTCTTTAAATCTTACCCTTGCTCCGGTTCGTAGCGCCTGCTACAGTTTATCTCAGAGTTGTGAAGAAGGCGACTGCTTTCTGGAAATTACGAGACAAAAAAAAATACACTTTTATAAAACAACTCGCCCGCTTAGCTCTGTAATGAATGGCGCTGAAAAAGCAGCCAGGTTGCCCAGACACACAGCTCTGTGCTACTCGCGTTTAAACTTAGTGGGGTTTAAAACATTACTGCCAAGTCTAAGTAGCCTGTTTAACATCCAAATACAGTCATTGTACGATCAAGAGTTAATAAACAGTACAGACTAGCTCGCCGTTTCATTAATAATCATATACTTACGTTGACTTCTTTTCTGTGAGCGCATCTTTGGAGCCACGGAGGTGATATGGAGAGAGAAAAAACCCGCTCCAAACGTCTTGAACAACTCCTGTGTGTTTCCAAGTGAAGTTTGACAGAGTGTACCGACAACTCTTTTACCAGTTGGCCTGAAATATTCCCATATTTCGGCAGTTTTTGTTCTAACTCTCAGACTCATCTCCCGCAATCTCCCGCCGCTATTTTCAAATGAAACGGAAGCAGTGGGGTAGTGGGCGGGCAGAGTGATAGAGAAACAAAGAGGGGCAGATTAACCAGCAGGGTGCGAACAGCGCACATACTGGTGTGGAGTTGAATAACAGTGAGTTATAATGGATTACTGGGAAAGCTTAATAATAGGACAATTGAAATCTAGATTATGAGGCCATTTCAGCAGAGCCAACAGCTTCATATGCCATGGACATGTGAATATGGTGCTGAATTTGCCAGTATTTTAAGAAGATAAATGGTTGGGACCTTGTCATGCAATGACAAACCTGATATGCTTTATGTGAAGCCCAGTGTTTTGGTGTCAGCAGAAAGACTTCTCTTAGAAAACTGTCCAGTGGTGCCTCTGTCTCCATTCCACCAGACAATGTTGGATGAGCAAGACCAAAGAAAGGCCACTGTAGTCATGCCACTATGCACAGTGGTTGAGCTATGAGCATGGAATGCACATTTTACCTTTGTGGCAAAGCCTGATTAAAATTAATTTTTAAAATAAAATATACTTTTTTACATAACATTAGTAATTACTAATGACATACACTGTAATTAATCTAGCATACTTTCATTAAATAAATCAATTCAAGCTAAAATTGAAGAGTCTACAATTAGGCTATACTGAGTCTGATCTATTTTAAGAGATTTTCTTAAAATTAAGTTAATACCTTTTAGAAAAATGTCACCTGGGGTAAAACTCCCCCTGCTGCTACCATGATTTGCATTTGTATAGCTCACAGCATTTTCATTAACATGTGAAAGCCTCCCCTAGAATTAGAGGAAGGGGGGGTCATGGGGGGACAACTGCCAAGCAAGGCCCACGTCAATTTCCGACAATTCCCGGCAGTTTTCGGTGTTACCTGTAAATTGCCGTGTACAGCCGTAAACCTGAAGTTCCACGACAATCTACAGTGCCGCATACTGACGAAAATCCCACTTTTCATGCAGTGTAAATTCTCTGGGTGGGCAAAGCAGAGAAAGGGGAGGTAACCTTGCTCCTTATGACCTCATAAGGAGAAGATTCCTGATTGGTCCATCTGAGCTTTCATTTTCTCAAAGGCAGAGCAGGATACCCAGGGCTCGGTTTACACCCATCACCATTTCTAGCCACTGGGGGACCATAGGCAGGCTGGGGGAACGTGACATTTTCATGCCATGGGACCTTTAAGGGCAGAATCTATTCCGCAGAACTGATTGCATCCCTGTTTTCTCAGCATAGATGAGTGTAAAAGATAAAAAAAGAGCTGGTAACAGTGTTCTATTATAGTATTGTATCTTTCTTAAACAGTGTATTTCTGTAGAAATCATTTTAATGTCTGCTCAACCTCAAACCTGGCATCCTGGTGCATTTAAATTTACTCATTCACCTGAAATTGTCGCGAAAGGCCAATTACTTATTTGTGAGGAAATCCACAGAACAATCTGATACTGTATTTGTTCCTTAAGCATGATGTAACAAATTACTATTATGTTGTATATTTGCTTTGATGTTTTGTATTTGCAAAACAAAATGCATTTGTTTATTAATGGGTTTTCTAATTTCAAACCTAATTCCGCTGGGCATGGCTGTGTGGCGTTCTGGCTGTGCTAGCTTCGCTGAAGCTGGTCTTTAGTAAATGCTTGTGATTCCACCAGAAGCGCCGTGGAGCGTTTCACAAGTTGCTGGGCGCGGTGCTCCGCTAATATGTGCCATCTCTTTTTTTTTGACGGAAGCCTTGGCCTTGCCGCATCAACAGAGCAGATGAGCCGAGCAGGAAGTCAGACACAGAAGAGAATCCGGTCAAATAAAACAATAAAACAAATTGTAGATACAAGATATTGTATAAAATATTTCTCTTCAGAGCAGCAGTTGTGCAGACATAGTAATGAAAACCTGGACATGCCAAATATTGCATTGTGTAAGGTATCAAGCTGTGGACAGATTCTGAAATTAATGAAAATATGAAAGCACAAGGCAGGTGTGTCTTAGCATTATAGTGCAAACATAAAAGTATGTACCGTTTATATTTTTGTTATGTTTTGGAGGACAATAGTAATACTTCTAATGCTTTACTTGTGATGAGTCAAATGTTTGCTATGAGAAAAATATTTGGAGGAGCTGCCATTTACTATCTGCTGGAATTTGCAAGTCATTACATTTTCAAAAGACCCCCAATGATTTAATTAATTTGTATTTACAAATTTGATTGAAAAAACATTTGCATGGGTATTTATTTATATTGGTGCACCCATAGACTGTTAATATTAGTGGACAGAGCATGTGTGACGTCACCCATTGGTTTGTGGAGAGCTGATATTGCGTTTATGGGCGCAGCCATCGTGGTTGCGGATGTGACGTTTTTAGACGAGAAGGAGGAGTGAAGGAAGAGCCGTAGACAGTTGGGCGGTATCCAATGGCGGTATCGGACTGTATTTTTTTTTTTTTGAGCAACGCTGTTTACACCCTTCGTTACGTTACACACGTTCACTGCCAATCTGGATGCAACTTCTGCTGAAAGCTAGCATACATAATTCAAGGTAAGATTTAGCTTTGCTAGGTTTTAAATATATCTTTGTCCCATAGTCATATAAGAGGAGTCACATTGTAAAGTAAATGTATCTGAAGTTACCATGTAAATTGTCTGTAACGTTAGCTAGCCACTTATGGTAAAACATGCTAACGTTCATTTTCTGCAAATTGAAGTTTAGCTACGTTTTCCTAATTTAAACGTAGTGTCTAGCTAAATGCAAAACGGTGATTGTCAATGCTTATCATTATCTAACGCTAACTATTAGCAAATGTTTAACCAAGTTTCTTAGAACGTTTGGTTAACTGTAATAACCATAAAGCACCGATAAAGTCTTGCTGCTGTTAGCAAGTATCATCAGTCTATGGTTGGTGCATTTAGACTTTACAGGCTTTTAAGAGCTAACGTTAGCAGAAATAATATAATTTAACTGACTTAAAGTTACACTAAAGAACAATACACTGTTGTTAATTCATCTGTATTCTCCTAGATAATTAATGAAGTACAGTTACATGCTATGGACTGTTCTTATATGCTAGTGTGCATATATATTTAACTATGAGGGGCTCAAATGGAAATTGATGACTCTTTTTCTTTCTTTCAGAAATAGGAGTGTGGAGAGCCATGTGCATCCAACCCAATTCGTCAGAATTAAGTAATAGTTACTTTTCTTTTTCCACTGTGCATTACAGACAACCAACAGACTGTCACACTATGCTCACTGTAATTTGTAAAGGCAGCTTTTATTTCTTTACCCAGGCATTTGGACTTGACTGAACAGTGTTGCACAAGTGCTTTAAGCTTTATATGTTAAGCTATATTTTTATATTGTGGTTTGTAATGTCAAACATTTCTACTGTAATTAACAATGTGGCACTAGTGATTCAACTACCTCTTTTTATTATGCAGAATTCACTTGTGACAGTGAAGTTTGCCTTTACCTTGACCCACAGCAGTGATTTATGTGTGGAATTTACACTGGATTGTAAAAGGTGAACTACATTATTTAATTAATCACTTTATACATAATGTTAAAAATATTGCCAGTGTTTGTGGTTTATGTTGTTTTTGAAGTTAATGCCCATTTCAATGTGAAATAAAGGTCTTTCTAAAGATACATTTGTTGTTTTTCTGAAGTAACTATAGGAACATACAGTATTGTAGTCATACAAGACATTGGTAATTTGATAGAATTTATAATAGATTAAAAGTGTCTATTTGGGCTTTAATCAACATAAATGATTTCTTAAATGTTACCATACTTACTTGAATGTTGACAAAGGATCAGCAAAATGTAGTTTGTGCTTTTGTGTCTTTATGTACTTGTCAATTTTAATCACCATGAAAACACTTCACCAAAATCCTTTTAGATTAATGTATATATTTGAATATATTTTAAATACGTAGTCAAGTGTTTAGTAGGTAATTGAAAATGCACTAGGTGCTGTTTAATCTATGTAGGGTTATTGTAAATTCATTATAACAAAAGTATGATCACAAATTGCAAAGAAAAAATAAACAACTTATTCAACAATTTACTGCACTGATATTTAAGTATGAAAACTAAAAACATACAAGGACATGCAATGTCAATATCTAATTCTAACAGTTTAATCCTATACATAAAATATCTCAATTAAATGCCTTATACATATTTCTAAAGTGCTAACTTTTAGGTTTGAATGGTGAACAGAACGCAGAGCCAGGAGTGTGAATTAACAAGTTTAATTTAAAGTATCGAGTCCAGGTTTCTGAGGGGGGAAAAGCATGTCAAAGTTTCCAGGATGGAGAACGGGTCGGTGGTTTCTGGGAAGGAGCGGGTCCGTCAGAGGAAGATAGCAGGCCGGCTAGTGGTGGGGGGTCCAGTGGTGGTGGCTGTCTGCTCCGGTGGATGGCAGGATTGAAGCGGTAGCAGGAGTCAGGTTCCAATGGCAGCTGAGGCACAAGAGAAAGGATAAGGACAGGCAAATGTTTGTAATAGACAAACATGGTAGATCACAATGAATTATATTAATATATGCGCTTGTACATGAATCTATGCTTCAGTTGAGGACATGCAGTATTAAGTAAACATACTGCTACATGTCAAATTTATCTTAGACAATGTGTATTGTACGCAACACTTTTTTAATATGTACATTTTGGTAATAAACAGCACTTGTAAATATAGATTGTAACATGTATGTGACTCATCTTAAAACAGACTAATGTGCTGACAGAAGGTCTTCAAATAGATTAGCAGACACAACTACAGTAAGTGGAACAAAGACATCAGTGTAACAGCATCAACGCATATTCTGGCCCACTGCCTCGCCCGGAGACCTCCGTCTCCGAGTCTACGCGTTCCCCCCGCGGCGGCTTTGTCGGAGGGTGAGGGTGACGGTGATGCTGTGTGGGTGACGGTGATGCTGTGTGGGTGCCTGCCGCGGCGGGGATGATATTAGGCTCGTTCGAGATGAGCCAGATCTGCGCAGAATCGATCACCGGCGATCGCCGCCCAATGCATGCCGGTTAGATTCTTGTCCGACTTGATCCCGACTTGCTCTGACGTCATGCACACGTGGGTAACGATAATCTCACGAGACCAAGGCGGCCGCAGTTCTGAGACGCAGGTAGCGCAGTTGCTTTTCACCAACTGCAGAACACATGTTGTGTGGCTGATAGTTATGTTTAGAAGTCAAAGAGACTAAATCTGTTCAGATTACGGATCATCTACAGTTTGTTGGTAATTAAAATCAGCAACAGATCACATGTAGAGCATTCTGACAGCTACTCTGTCATAATAAAAACAACTGGAGACTGTGTAGGAGCTGATATATGGGTCTGATAACATTTTATTAAATCGGAATCGGACCCGAACGGACAACAGTGTTTGTGTCACTTCCTGTTGAGCCTGAAGGCTGCTGGAGTCAGCTGGAAAACTGTCCGACTTGAGAGCGGACTTTTGTCCCCGCCCCCCGCTGCTGCCGCCTGCTCTCGTCTACTTTACAGGCGAGGCGCAGTTCATCTCGAACAAGCGTATTATGTGCCTGTCCTTCGGGAACCTCCGGGTAACGTTGCCCAACTCTCGGGCAGGAACATAGATCCAACCCAGTCTCACGGCAGTTCGTGTAAATGTACATGTTATTCTTAATCTATTGAACGTGTTCACGGAGACGTTTTTCTCGGGGAAAGGACGCCGGTAGGCGGCCGAAATGGTCGCTCCATAAGCCGGGAGGCGCCCGGGGAAAGGTCGCCGGGAGGCGGCCTCGCCCGGTGAAAGTCCTGTGTTGTTTGGGGAAATGAGGCGCCACACGCTGGCCAAAACAACGGCACGGGCCGCCACTCGCTATCGGGGAAATGAGGCGCCACACGCCGGCCAAAACAACGGCGATCGGGGAAATGATACATTTACACGAACTGCCGTGAGACTGGGCTGATATTTCAGTATATTCAAGTAAAAGCAGTCTCTGCTTGTCCTGTGCGAATGCGCCACACGAAACTCAGATGTGAGGGGGTAATTTCTAAATCACACGCAGTCCCAAAATTATTCTAATCCCGTTTAATATGACTTTGCACCATAGCATTAACTATATCAGGCTTTGATTTTAAGCTAACATTAGCTACCATTACATGTAATGGTAGTGTTAGCTTGCGGGTTAGGGAGGCATGCGCATCGATTAGCAATAACACCAGATATGGTTAAAAATAGATCACCGGCGAGACCGTTGTGCATACCTACTGTATATGACTCTAACGTTAAATATAGCTAGCTATATTTGAATCCGTTTATACGGTCTGCATAATGTTAGCCCGCTAGCTTGGTTAGCAAGGTGCAATCTAGCTAGCAAACTGATATGAATTGGGATGCTAACGTTCGCTAACGAAAAACAGTATTTAAAAAAATGTAACGTTACTTACCAGAAAAACTGAACTGCCGACTCCTTTGAGTGTCTTGTCCTCCAACCGAACCCTGAACAAGACATTATTAGGCAACCAAAGTGTCACAGTCACCACGAAGAAAGCTGGTCAAACTCCAAAATGAAGTTGACGTGCCTTGGATAAGCTTTGCTAAACCTCTTGTCATGATTGACAGGCCGCGAACTGTCAATCACATCATAGCCACGCCCTAAAAACACCCCTCTGCTTTAACGCCCGATTTTAAAATCAACGAGACCATAATTCAAAAAATGAACATCATTCTGTGTTGCAGAAGACTTAAAACTAGCGATTGAGACCATAAACTCATTATGAAGAGGTTTACTGAGGTAATAAATCAAGTGAGAAGTGGGTCACTTTCTCATAGACTTCTACAGAAACTGACCTCCTTTTGCAACCGCACGTGTCGCCCCCTGCTGGAATTCAGATAGAATGCAGGTTTAAGGCACTTCCGCATTTGCAGCACTTTGCGAAACCGGATGGACTGTCCACTAATATTTACAGTCTATGGGTGCACCAGACAAAGGTTTAATCGTGATTTCAGACCTGTGGCCCTAACATCACATGTTGTGAAGTGTTTTGAACGATATGTTCTAATGGGTTTAAAAGATTATGTTAAACCTTTACTCGACCCGTTTCAATTTGCTTATAAGGAGAGGCGAGGTACTGAGGACGCCATTAATTGCGTCTCTCACTTAGTGATTAGTCATTTAGAAGACACTCAAGCATATGCCCGTTTACTTTTTATTGATTTTAGTTCAGCGTTCAATACCCTGAATCCCACATTGCTGACCACAAAGTTAAAAGAACTTAATGTAAATCCATATTGTATCAAATGGCTCTATTCCTTTCTGAACAATCGTACACAACAAGTGAGAGTCAACAATTCGTACTCTGAGGTTAAAATTACAAACACGGGAGCCCCGCAGGGATGCGTCTGTTCACCAATTTTATTTACATTATATACCAATGACTGCGTAGCAAGTCAAGAGAGTACTTTTTTTATCAAGTTTTCAAATGACACAGCAATTTTAAGCTTATTAAAAAGGCAAGATAATGCTTCACACTATTTCTCTGAGGTAGATAGATTTGTTGGCAGGTGCGATAATAATTCCTTAATACTGAATGGAGCCAAGACTGTAGAGATCATTTTTGATCCTAGAAGTGTAAGAGACCATAGTCCGGTAATGATATATGGTAATATCATTGCACAGGTACCTTCATATAAGTACTTGGGAGTTTATATAGATAAGCACTATGTTGGTCTTCTCATGTCAACAACCTTTGTTCCAGGTTACAGCAGAGACTATATATTTTACGAAGGTTAAAAGCGTTCGGAGTAAATCAGAGAATTATGTACTTGTTCTACCAGTCTACTTTTGAGAGTTTGAGCAGATATGGTATTACGGCATGGTATGGTAATTTGACTGTCCAATTAAAATCAAGGTTGGGACGATTGGTGCACACGGCTTTTAAAATTATAGGGGATGTGGGGGAACCATCACCCCAAGAGCTATTTGATGCTTCAATTCTAAACCATGCCAAGAAAACTGTGAGAGACGATACGCATATCTTGAATGATAATTTGAAATTATTACCTTCAGGAAGGAGGTATAGGGTCTTGATGTGCAGGTCTAATCGACTAAAAAACTCCTTTGTTCCTACTGCAATCAGGGCGCTAAATAGAAATGAAATACTGTGAACTGCCTTCTTGTGCTTTTTTTTTAAATTTATCTTATTTGTTTTAATGGATGCTGTATTGTGTGAATGATCTATTATTGTGTTTTATGTATTTTGATCATGTGTTTTATGTACTTGGATCATGTTGCTTTGCAGGACTAGACTATGCACGGTGTCCAAGACAAATTTCCCAGTGATGGGACTAATAAAGTATAAAGTAAAGTAATCAGAATAACTTTTAAAATAAATCTCTTGTCTTTTATCAGGTTGTTCAGAAGGACCAAGCTGAAACAGAGCTCGAGAGGTGTACAATGGCAGTGTTTGTTATAAGGGAGGAGGAGGATCCTCTCCAGCCACCACAGGACGTTGGGGTTGTAATAGAAGGTGTGGAAGTCCTTAACAAGCTGCCATCAGTTACACATGCATGTGCCATGTTATTTGGCCTCATCTACGCTCTAAACTTGAGCTATCCAGGTGAGCTCAAATACACTTTTGATGCGCTGCAGAAAATCTTCATGGAGATTGAACCAAAGACAATGAGACGCAGAGTGTGCAGTCTGAGTGTCAAGCTCTAAATAATGGATTATTCGAAGAAACATTTGGATGCAGCATGTTTTTGTTCTGTGTTCTAGCTTGTATTCAAAAACCTAGCAGGAGAATGAAAGGGGTCATTGTTAAATGTAAATAAGAGACACATACTTCAATTGAACAGCCTTACTTTAAGAATTTCTTTTTACAGAATTCTCATTTTGTTTGTGGAAACCCATGTCTGGTAACACTGTCAGATTGTGGTTATGGTGGAGTTGTGTCAAGTTTAAAAAAAAAAAGTTGAACAAATTGAGAGATAAAAAATTTGTTCTGTAAACGGTGAAGGAAAAAGTAGACTTGCATGGAAAACATCACTTTGTGTGGTGAGTGTTAATTTCTAAAATGTCTTCTAGTACAAAAGACAAAATGATTGCAATCTGTTTTCAAGTGTCAGAAGCCTTGTTGGGTTTTAGAGAATAGTAAAAGCTAATGTGGACAGTGGTAATATGCAGCAATTATAAGAACATGACTGCTGCTGTTCATAGTTTGCACCCCCAGCATGTGAACTGTATTTTCTCTTTTTTTTATCTCTTGTTACATTTGTAATAGTTCAAAATGATGTGACATTCATACATTATAGTCCTTTTTATAGATGGATTGCCACGTTTTAGCACGGTTAGAAAGTATTTTTACTAGGGTTGGGCATCATTTGGATTTTAAAGATTCTGATTCAGATTCTTCCTTTCGATTCTGGTTCTTATCGATTCTCAATTCCGATTCTTTAAGGGTGGAGTTGAAACGGGTCACATGCATATTTCACAAATAAGAGGAAAGTTTTATTTTGATTCAAAGGTAGGTTGCAGTTTGACGGGGCTTTTTCAATGTAAAATAAAGCCACACTAGAGCACCGCTTACTGTGCTCCACGGCTGCAACACAACAAGCGTCTGGCCGCTACAGAAACCAAAACTTGCGCATGTTAAATCTGGGACCCATGATCAGATTTGAAACAAAGTCCTCCAAATGATTCCAATAAAGAAACGATTCTGATGGAATCGTAATTTTTTTTAGACGATTCCAAGTAGGAATCTGTTCTCGATGCCCAACCCTAATTTTTACACAATACATCTCAAGTTTTAAATGAGATAAACAAACCAGTTTTACATGTTTACATTACAATGTTTTGTAAAGGTTAAGATGTGATTTAAGGTTGCATATGGTTTTTAAAAGAAAAAAACTCTCAAAGACCAACATTTCACTTAACCCTTGTGTTGACCCGTTCTCAAAACTTCTATATCAGAAATATGGCTCTTTTTTTTTTTTTTTTACCAAATTACCCAAAACAATTTTATAGCATTTTAAAAAAAAATTAAATGGATTTAAAACTTGAATAAACTTTGAGATACACATCTGTGATTACCCATCAACATAGGTTCCTCTAATATTAGTCAAAATAATTCATTATTTCAAAGTTAAGTATAATCTCCTGTAAATGACATGTATTGACCATGTATTCCAACAATAAGTGTAAAACTAGTGGTAATAAGTTGGTGTTAGTGAAAAATGGCATTGAAAAAAGTGACACAAACAAAGTGCTTTTAAAAAAGGGACAGAAACGTAAAAAAGTGTTCATTTTCACCCAGGACAAGTGCATGGTCAACCGGAAGACAACACAAGGGTTAATTGTATACATGTTTTTTTTTATTACTTGTTTTTTTTTTCCCTCAAGTGACTGTGTGAAACAGCTAGCTGCTGAAATATGCATTGCAGGTTTATTGTTTTTTTTATTTTACAAAAGGTGATGCACATTTCAAAACGACATCCCATTAAACAAAGGTCTTTTCATGAGAATATTCTTGTCTTTATTTAAAGTCATTTAAGCATTGAGTGTAACATGTTTTAGTTTTAGTGAAAATTCTAATTTTATATTACAGCAAAGTAAAATGTAAAAATGCATAAGATGTTACTATATTGATCTACATAAAGTAATGTTTTGGCTTGTGACTAAAGAAATTATATTAAGGTATATGTAAAAGTTATAGTTTGAACTGAATCAAAAATTTAAGTTGAGAAGAACTAAAAAAATGACCTGTAACAAAATTAGAGCGTTTTAATTAGTTTATTCTAAACTAAAAATTATACTTGGATGTAATAGTAATATTGGGTTTCTCCAAATTAAAAACTTAATTTGGAAGAATGTAAGATAATGGTTTATGGTCTTTATAACGAATATTTTTACATTGTGTGAATGTAAATCTTTAACTTCGGTTAAATAAATATTTTAATTTATAATAAATAAAAATGTATATTTAGACTAAATCAGAAATATAATTTGACCAAAACTAAAAAAAATTTCCTGTAACAAAATTAGAGCGATTTAATTAGTTTATTCTAAACTAAAAATTATACTTGGATGTAATAGTAATATTGGGTTTCTCCAAATTGAAAACTTAATTTGGAAGAATGTAACATAATGGTTTATGGTCTTTATAACAAATAATATTTTTACATTGTGTGAATGTAAATCTTTAACTTGGGTTAAATAAATATTTAGATATATTTAGACTAAATCAGAAATATAATTTGAGCAAAACTAAAAAAATTAGCTGTAACAAATTAGAGTAATTATTTTAAGTTGATCCAAAGTACTATTTGTTTTCAGTGCAGGACTTTATCATTCTTAGTATGTTATTACTCAATTCTATTACGTTGTACTTAAGTTATGTTTTTAAGTTAAGGAAGAACATGTTACACCAATTTGAAAAAATTAAGTTAGTAGAAAGTTTTCTAAAACTTTGAGTATACACTACTTAATCTATTTAAGTACTTTGAACGTTCGGGTTTACAGTGCATCGCTAACAAAGCTTTACAGTAATTTCCTCCGAAAAACTCCTATAAAGAAGAAAAATCTCTTTTAAAGGAAGTTTCTATGTCAGAATCATGTGTAAGGTGCTCCAAACAGCATCTTGTGGCGTGTAAAGCTTGTTTCCATATTGAAATAGCTTCTCAATCATTTCCTACCAGAAGCACCTATCAAGATGTTTTTATGTCAGAATCATGTGCAAGGTGCTCTAAAGCTTGTAAAATAGCATTACAGTCGTTTCCTTCAAGAATAGCATTAAGTAGTGCTCACTTAAAAAATGTGAGCTAATTAAGTATTTACTTAGAAAAAGCAAGCTGCATTAACTTCAAAACCATGAGCTAATTAAGTGTCATTTCCTTAAAATAAACAAGTTGTCTTCACTTAACAAGTATAAGCTTATTGAGTGTTACTTACTCAGAATAAACAAGCTGTGTTCACTTAAAAAATGTAAGTTTATTAAGTATTGTTTACTCAGAACAATTAAGCTGCACTAATTTACCATTACTAAGTTCATTGAACTTACTTTTTTCAAGGCAATGAGTTTCCATACATTTTTTATGTAAAGTCAACTTGTTAAAATTAACAGTGCAGGACTTTATCATTCTTAACAGTGCAGGACTTTATCATTCTTAGTATGTTATTACTCAATTCTATTACGTTGTACTTAAGTTAGGCTATGTTTTTAAGTTAAGGAAGAACATGTTACACCAACTTGAAAAAATTAAGTTAGTAGAAAGTTTTCTAAAACTTTGAGTATACACTACTTAATCTATTTAAGTACTTTGAACGTTCGGGTTTACAGTGCATCGCTAACAAAGCTTTACAGTAATTTCCTCCGAGAAACTCCTATAAAGAAGAAGAATCTCTTTTAAAGGAAGTTTCTATGTCAGAATCATGTGTAAGGTGCTCCAAACAGCATCTTGTGGCGTGTAAAGCTTGTTTCCATATTGAAATAGCTTCTCAATCATTTCCTACCAGAAGCACTTATCAAGATGTTTTTATGTCAGAATCATGTGCAAGGTGCTCTAAAGCTTGTAAAATAGCATTACAGTCGTTTCCTTCAAGAATAGCATTAAGTAGTAGCATTAAGTAGTGCTCACTTAAAAAATGTGAGCTAATTAAGTATTTACTTAGAAAAAAGCAAGCTGCATTAACTTCAAAACCATGAGCTAATTAAGTGTCATTTACTTAAAATAAACAAGTTGTCTTCACTTAACAAGTATAAGCTTATTGAGTGTTACTTACTCAGAATAAACAAGCTGTGTTCACTTAAAAAATGTAAGTTTATTAAGTATTGTTTACTCAGAACAGTTAAGCTGCACTAATTTACCATTACTAAGTTCATTGAACTTACTTTTTCAAGGCAATGAGTTTCCATACATTTTGTTAAGTAAAGTCAACTTGTTAAAATTAAAAGTCAGTGCAGGACTTTATCATTCTTAGTATGTTATTACTCAATTCTATTAAGTTGTACTTAAGTTATGTTTTTAAGTTAAGGAAGAACATGTTACACCAACTTGAAAAAATTAAGTTAGTAGAAAGTTTTCTAAAACTTTGAGTATACACTACTTAATCTATTTAAGTACTTTGAACGTTCAGGTTTACAGTGCATCGCTAACAACGCTTTACAGTAATTTCCTCCAAGAAACTCCTATAAAGAAGAAGAATCTCTTTTAAAGGAAGTTTCTATGTCAAAATCATGTGTAAGGTGCTCCAAACAGCATCTTGTGGCGTGTAAAGCTTGTTTCCATATTGAAATAGCTTCTCAATCATTTCCTACCAGAAGCACTTATCAAGATGTTTTTATGTCAGAATCATGTGCAAGGTGCTCTAAAGCTTGTAAAATAGCATTACAGTCGTTTCCTTCAAGAATAGCATTAAGTAGTAGCATTAAGTAGTGCTCACTTAAAAAATGTGAGCTAATTAAGTATTTACTTAGAAAAAGCAAGCTGCATTAACTTCAAAACCATGAGCTAATTAAGTGTCATTTACTTAAAATAAACAAGTTGTCTTCACTTAACAAGTATAAGCTTATTGAGTGTTACTTACTCAGAATAAACAAGCTGTGTTCACTTAAAAAATGTAAGTTTATTAAGTATTGTTTACTCAGAACAATTAAGCTGCACTAATTTACCATTACTAAGTTCATTGAACTTACTTTTTCAAGGCAATGAGTTTCCATACATTTTTTAAGTAAAGTCAACTTGTTAAAATTAACAGTGCAGGACTTTATCATTCTTAGTATGTTATTACTCAATTCTATTACGTTGTACTTAAGTTATGTTTTTAAGTTAAGGAAGAACATGTTACACCAACTTGAAAAAATTAAGTTAGTAGAAAGTTTTCTAAAACTTTGAGTATACACTACTTAATCTATTTAAGTACTTTGAACGTTCGGGTTTACAGTGCATCGCTAACAAAGCTTTACAGTAATTTCCTCCAAGAAACTCCTATAAAGAAGAAGAATCTCTTTTAAAGGAAGTTTCTATGTCAGAATCATGTGTAAGGTGCTCCAAACAGCATCTTGTGGCGTGTAAAGCTTGTTTCCATATTGAAATAGCTTCTCAATCATTTCCTACCAGAAGCACTTATCAAGATGTTTTTATGTCAGAATCATGTGCAAGGTGCTCTAAAGCTTGTAAAATAGCATTACAGTCGTTTCCTTCAAGAATAGCATTAAGTAGTAGCATTAAGTAGTGCTCACTTAAAAAAATGTGAGCTAATTAAGTATTTACTTAGAAAAAGCAAGCTGCATTAACTTCAAAACCATGAGCTAATTAAGTGTCATTTACTTAAAATAAACAAGTTGTCTTCACTTAACAAGTATAAGCTTATTGAGTGTTACTTACTCAGAATAAACAAGCTGTGTTCACTTAAAAAATGTAAGTTTATTAAGTATTGTTTACTCAGAACAATTAAGCTGCACTAATTTACCATTACTAAGTTCATTGAACTTACTTTTTTCAAGGCAATGAGTTTCCATACATTTTTTAAGTAAAGTCAACTTGTTAAAATTAACAGTGCAGGACTTTATCATTCTTAGTATGTTATTACTCAATTCTATTAAGTTGTACTTAAGTTAGGCTATGTTTTTAAGTTAAGGAAGAACATGTTACACCAACTTGAAAAAAATTAAGTTAGTAGAAAGTTTTCTAAAACTTTGAGTATACACTACTTAATCTATTTAAGTACTTTGAACGTTCGGGTTTACAGTGCATCGCTAACAAAGCTTTACAGTAATTTCCTCCAAGAAACTCCTATAAAGAAGAAGAATCTCTTTTAAAGGAAGTTTCTATGTCAGAATCATGTGTAAGGTGCTCCAAACAGCATCTTGTGGCGTGTAAAGCTTGTTTCCATATTGAAATAGCTTCTCAATCATTTCCTACCAGAAGCACTTATCAAGATGTTTTTATGTCAGAATCATGTGCAAGGTGCTCTAAAGCTTGTAAAATAGCATTACAGTCGTTTCCTTCAAGAATAGCATTAAGTAGTAGCATTAAGTAGTGCTCACTTAAAAAATGTGAGCTAATTAAGTATTTACTTAGAAAAAGCAAGCTGCATTAACTTCAAAACCATGAGCTAATTAAGTGTCATTTCCTTAAAATAAACAAGTTGTCTTCACTTAACAAGTATAAGCTTATTGAGTGTTACTTACTCAGAATAAACAAGCTGTGTTCACTTAAAAAATGTAAGTTTATTAAGTATTGTTTACTCAGAACAATTAAGCTGCACTAATTTACCATTACTAAGTTCATTGAACTTACTTTTTCAAGGCAATGAGTTTCCATACATTTTTTAAGTAAAGTCAACTTGTTAAAATTAACAGTGCAGGACTTTATCATTCTTAGTATGTTATTACTCAATTCTATTAAGTTGTACTTAAGTTAGGCTATGTTTTTAAGTTAAGGAAGAACATGTTACACCAACTTGAAAAAATTAAGTTAGTAGAAAGTTTTCTAAAACTTTGAGTATACACTACTTAATCTATTTAAGTACTTTGAACGTTCGGGTTTACAGTGCATCGCTAACAAAGCTTTACAGTAATTTCCTCCAAGAAACTCCTATAAAGAAGAAGAATCTCTTTTAAAGGAAGTTTCTATGTCAGAATCATGTGTAAGGTGCTCCAAACAGCATCTTGTGGCGTGTAAAGCTTGTTTCCATATTGAAATAGCTTCTCAATCATTTCCTACCAGAAGCACTTATCAAGATGTTTTTATGTCAGAATCATGTGCAAGGTGCTCTAAAGCTTGTAAAATAGCATTACAGTCGTTTCCTTCAAGAATAGCATTAAGTAGTAGCATTAAGTAGTGCTCACTTAAAAAATGTGAGCTAATTAAGTATTTACTTAGAAAAAGCAAGCTGCATTAACTTCAAAACCATGAGCTAATTAAGTGTCATTTACTTAAAATAAACAAGTTGTCTTCACTTAACAAGTATAAGCTTATTGAGTGTTACTTACTCAGAATAAACAAGCTGTGTTCACTTAAAAAATGTAAGTTTATTAAGTATTGTTTACTCAGAACAATTAAGCTGCACTAATTTACCATTACTAAGTTCATTGAACTTACTTTTTTCAAGGCAATGAGTTTCCATACATTTTTTTAAGTAAAGTCAACTTGTTAAAATTAACAGTGCAGGACTTTATCATTCTTAGTATGTTATTACTCAATTCTATTAAGTTGTACTTAAGTTATGTTTTTTAAGTTAAGGAAGAACATGTTACACCAACTTGAAAAAAATTAAGTTAGTAGAAAGTTTTCTAAAACTTTGAGTATACACTACTTAATCTATTTAAGTACTTTGAACGTTCGGGTTTACAGTGCATCGCTAACAAAGCTTTACAGTAATTTCCTCCAAGAAACTCCTATAAAGAAGAAGAATCTCTTTTAAAGGAAGTTTCTATGTCAGAATCATGTGTAAGGTGCTCCAAACAGCATCTTGTGGCGTGTAAAGCTTGTTTCCATATTGAAATAGCTTCTCAATCATTTCCTACCAGAAGCACTTATCAAGATGTTTTTATGTCAGAATCATGTCAGAATCAGAATCAGAATCAGAAAGGGTTTTATTGCCAAGTACGTTTTTTGACACATACAAGGAATTTGTTTTGGTGTTGCTGGTGCACATCACACATTCTCTAAATGTAATATTAAACAATATAAGTATAGGTAAACAATATAAGTATATGTACACAGTATGTATTAAATTAAAAATAAAGATAGAAATAAAATAAAATAGATAAATAAAGAGCAAAGAGCATTAGAGCAGAGAGAACAGTGGCATGAAGAGCCAGGTGGAGAGTCACGGTGGTTTCCGGGCCTTGTTAATAAGGCTAGTGGCGGAGGGGGAAAAAGCTGTTCATGTGGCGTGAGGTTTTGGTCCTGATGGACCTCAGCCTCCTGCCAGATGGGAGGGGCTCAAAGAGTTTGTGTCCCGGGGTGGGAGGGGTCAGCCACAATCTTTCCAGCACGCTTCAGAGTCCTGGTGGCGTAAAGGTCCTGGAGCGGCGGCAGATTGCAGCCAATCACCTTCTCAGCTGATCGAATGACACGCTGCAGTCTGCCCTTGTCCTTGGCAGTGGCAGCAGCGTACCAGATGGTGATGGAGGATGTGAGGATGGACTCAATGATGGCTGTGTAGAAGTGCACCATCATTGTCTTTGGCAGGTTGAATTTCTTCAGCTGCCGCAGGAAGTACATCCTCTGTTGTGCTTTTTTGACGAGGGAGCTGATGTTCAGCTCCCACTTGAGGTCCTGGGAGATTGTAGTTCCCAGGAAGCGGAAAGACTCCACAATGTTAATTGTGGAGCCACAGAGAGTCATGGGGGGCAGGTGGGGCTGGGTTCTTCCTGAAGTCCACAACCATCTCCACTGTCTTTAGAGCGTTGAGATCTAAATTGTTTTGGTTGCACCACTTCACCAGGTGGTCAGCCTCCGACCTGTAAGCGGACTCGTCTCCATCAGAGATGAGTCCGATGAGGGAGGTGTCGTCCGCGAACTTCAGAAGCTTGACGGACTGATGACTGGAGGTGCAGTTGTTGGTGTAGAGGGAGAAGAGCAGAGGCGAAAGAACACAGCCCTGAGGGGATCCAGTGCTGATGGTCTGTGAGTTGGAGACGTGTTTCCCCAGCTTGACATGCTGCTTCCTGTCAGACAGAAAGTCAGTGATCCACCTGCAGGTGGAGTCAGGCACACCAAGCTGGGAGAGCTTCTCCTGGAGCAGAGCCGGGATGATGGTGTTGAAGGCAGAGCTGAAGTCCAAAAACAGGATCCTGGCGTAGGTTCCTGCAGAGTCCAGGTGCCGGAGGATGTAGTGGAGGGCCAGGTTGACTGCATCATCTACAGACCTATTGGCTCTGTAGGCAAACTGCAGGGGGGTCCAGGAGGGTGTCGGTAATGGCTTTGAGGTGTGAAAGCACAAGGCGCTCAAAGGACTTCATAACCACAGAGGTCAGGGCGACGGGTCTGAAGTCATTAAGTCCTGTGGTCCTTGGCTTCTTGGGGACAGGGATGATGGTTGAGGTCTTGAAGCAGGCTGGCACGTGACATGTCTCCAGTGAGGTGTTAAAAATGTCTGTGAACACTGGAGACAGCTGGTCAGCACAGTGCTTCAAGCATGATGGGGAGACAGCATCTGGTCCAGCAGCTTTCCTGGGATTCTGTCTCCCTAAAGAGTCTGTTGACGTCCCTCTCGTGGATGGAGAGAGTCGTCACTGAGGTGGGTAGGGGGGTGGAGGTGGAGACCTTTAAGGAGGGCATTGGTGGGGGGGCCCAGGGGCCCTGCTGAGGTGGGTGAGGTGGAGGTGATGCACAGTGGCTGTAGCTGTAGGGAGGTGTCGTGGGGGATGGTGTCAGGACTGACCTTTTGTCTTTCAAATCGACAGTAGAACTCGTTCAGGTCGTTGGCTAGGTGTCGGTCATCGAAGGAGTGGGGGGTTTTAGGCTTGTAGTTGGTGATCTGCCTAAGTCCTTTCCAGACAGTTGCAGAGTCATTAGCTGAGAACTGGTTTGGAGTTTCTCAGAGTATCGTCGCTTAGCCTCCTTCACCGCCTTGCTAAACTTGTACTTTGACTCTTTAAATCTGTCTTTGTCCCCACTCCTGAACGAGTCTTCCTTAGCCAGCCTTAACCTTCTGAGTTTGGCTGTGAACCAGGGTTTGTCATTGTTGTAACTCACCCTGGTGCATGATGGAACACAGCAGTCCTCACAGAAGCTGATGTATGACGTCACAGCCTCTGTGTACTCATCCAGACTGTTGGTAGCAGTCCTGAACACATCCCAGTCAGTAGAATCCAAACACGACTGGAGATCCTCCACAGCCTCACTGGTCCACTTCCTTGATGTCCTCACAACAGGTTTGCAGAGCTTTAGTTTCTGCCTGTAGGTGGGGATCAGGTGGACCATGACGTGGGTCAGAGTGTCCCAGTGCAGCACGGGGGGACGGCGTGATAAGAATCCCTGACTGTGGTGTAACAGTGATCCAGAATGTTCTCCTCTCTGGTCGGGCATTTAATATGCTGTCTATATTTAGGGAGTTCGTGAGTGAGGTTCCCTTTATTAAAGTCACCAAGGACAATAACTAGGGACTCCGGGTTGGTCCGCTCCACGCACAGAATCTGGTCGGCAAGCATGCGCTGCGCGTCCCTGCACGTTGGCCTGCGGTGAGATGTAAACACCGACCAGGATGAATGACGCGAACTCACGGGGTGAATAAAAAAGGCTTACAGTTTATAATGAAATATTCCAGGTTAGGAGAACAATGCTGCTGGATCACTGTCACGT
>JABUOV010000339.1:0-45826 GCA_025617405.1 Perca schrenkii
GTGTGTGTGTGTGTGTGTAAGATGAGGAAGGAAAGAACAGGGTCAGCAGACTTTCCAGTGCTATTGTTTTGATTGATGACCACAGAATTGGATTAAATTAGAATAGTTTTGTTTGTTTAAGCTTACTTCTGAAATAATATTAACCCTTGTGCGCACCCATTTAAAAAAGTAATGTAGAGATCCCTCTCTGAAAAAATGTTCCCCTCCTAAAAGTGTTTTATTTATATTTATGAATATTTTTTCCACTTTTATTTTTGTCAGATCTTTTCATCAACTGAAGTCCTGATGATAACTATTATATTTAAATTAATTTCAAAAATAATTTTATCCTTTTTAATGCCATTTTTGGAATATAAAACTAGATTTCCTTGTGAAATAAACACAAAATATTTCCGCCACTGAGTAGTGGGTAGTTTTCTTCTAAGTTTCCCACTTAGTGATGTTAAGTTGAACCACCTCAAAGAAGGCTAAGAGTTGAATTTGATTTTAGATTATTAGACCTACAGTTGACGTTTTATTTTTGTTTAGTGGGCTTTGTTTACATGGTAGGCCTACCAGTTTTCTCAAACCAATCAAACGAAATGATGATGAAGTACAAGTCCTTTTACATGTGGGGAATACTATTGTCTCCTGTGTATTGTAGTGAAATGGATTACTTTCATGGCAATTCAAGGACAAGTAAGAGGATAATCAAGGCTAGAGTGCAGCAGCATTTAATGACCCTTGCCATGGAGGCTGTGGACCAGGCAGATCAGGCTGTGGACCAGGCAGATCAGGCTGTGGACCAGGCAGATCAGGCTGTGGACCAGGCAGTGCTGGCGGTGGACCAGGAAGATCAGGCAGTGGACCAGGCATCGCAGACAGTTGATCCGTATGTGCAGGTTGAGGAATATATGGAGAACAATGCTGATGAGGCCATAAATCTGCAGTTGGACTTTGACAGTGATGTTGATGACTTGTACATGTGTAGTGACTGTGATGAAGATCCTGCCTGTGATTTTACTGAAGAGGAACCCCACTCTGATGCGAAGAGGAAACTAGCTGAATGGGCAGCTAACCGTCAGGTGTCTCATTCTGCACTGTCAGAGTTACTAGCAATACTCTTGGAGCTGGGTCTGGATGTACCCAAGGATCCCAGAACTCTCCTCGGTACAGTGAAAGATTGTACGGTCAAAGAGATGGGACAGGGAAGTTACTACCACTTTGGGCTTGCAAGTGCAATACTGTCAGAACTGAAAATGACAAGTGAGCATGAACTGACAACAGACACATTGACTGTTCGTGTGAATGTTGATGGGCTGCCTCTTTCAAGGAGCTCTAATATGCAGCTGTGGCCTATTTTAGGTAAAATAGTTGAACTACCAAAAGCAAAAGTGTTTATCATAGGTGTATATGCAGGTCCCTGTAAACCTGAATCTGTGAACGACTACATGCATGATTTTATTGAAGATGTAAAAGCCATCACAACAACTGGTGTAATGTTAAGTGGGAAACAGTACAATGTCGCACTTCCAAATGCTTTTATTTGTGACACTCCAGCAAGAGCTTTTTTAAAATGTATCAAAGGTCATGGTGGCTATAGTTCTTGTGAGCGTTGCACACAGTATGGCATTTATGTTGATAATAGAGTCGTGTTTCCAGACATGGATTCTAGCCTGAAGACAGACACTCAGTTTGAACAAATGTCTGATGAAAACCACCATCACTCTAAATCACCTCTCCAGGGGCTAGGCATTGGTATGGTTTCTGCTTTTCCTCTGGACTACATGCATTTAATTTGCTTGGGCATTGTGCGTAAATTGATTGCTTTGTGGTTTAAGGGGCCATTGCAATGTCGGGTTCCATCTTCTGTCCTTTCCGCCATCTCTGATCACTTGAAACTGTGTAGACAAAGCTTACCCCGGAGCTTCTCCAGAAAACCAAGATCTTTGTCTGAGTACAGCCAGTGGAAGGCTACAGAATTCAGGCAGTTCTTATTATATACAGGGCCAGTTGTGCTTTTTCAAAGATTGCCCAATCAACATTACAAAAACTTCCTGGTTTTGTCATGTGCCATGAGAATACTTCTGTCTCCTCTGTGTAGAGAGTTCTGTGGTTTTGCCAGAAAATTGTTAAGATTCTTTGTTACCAACTTTGCTAAGATATATGGGACTAAATTTCTGGTTAACAATACACACAGTCTTATACATTTAGCAGATGATGCTGAAAAATATGGCCCTCTGGATTCAGTTTCATGTTTTCCTTTTGAGAATTATTTGGGACAGTTGAAAAAAATGGTGAGAAGACCACAGGGTCCTGTGCAACAAATTGTCAGACATGTCTATGAAAGGTAATTATTTCCTCACATGTCGAAAGACATGCCTGAAGGTGTTGAACTGAAACAGCCCCATGCATCTGGACCACTGCCAACAGATTTTTCCATGCATCAGGGTGTTCAATATAAGATGTATAAACTCAAAGACACAATCATCTCAAACTCCAGTGGTTCCAATTGTTTTGAACTGGGGGGCAGAGTTGCAATTGTGAGGAATATTGTGCATTCCACTGCAGAAACACATGTAGTGTATGAACTTTTTGAGACAGGGGCATGTTTTTTCAACTACCCCATTGATTCGACATGTCTTGGAGTTTGTTTACTATCAAAACTGTCTGGTCAGCTTGCCAGTGCTCCAGTAACAGACTTCACAAAACCACTGCTGTTATTGCCTCTTCAGAAAATGTTTGTGGCTTTGCCTCAGCTACACAGCACATAACATGATGAACTTTGCAGGATGCCCTCATTCAGTGTGGTGGAGTTTGTGGATGAAATTGACCCTGATGGCTGCAAGAAGGTGGACATCATTCCATCAGCATGGTTCGAGGGCACTGACAGAAAATTATGCTGGTGGCCACCAGCCACATTGCTCAATGTGACCAAGGCCGTGAAAGAGGGCACACCACCAGCTCAAAACTGGATTCTGTGCAATGTGCGTGTGATGGGAAATGCAGGTAACTTTAATTTTCCTTATTAACTACTGCTCTATTTCCTTTACTTACTTTAAAGCCCCTGTGATCCCCAACTCAGTCTTTTTTGTGTTGATTTTTCTCTACAAGGTTCTCTGAGCTAATTGGTCAAGGGCTGGTGTAGCCGCACATCATTCCAAACAAGCAGGATCACACCAAACTTGATTAATTCAGTTAAATTGATTTCAGTCCTCACACATGTGATAGTTGTAGGTGTGCTCTTGTTTGGTTGGATACATGCAACCACACTATCCCTCTGCAGATTAGACATCTGCTTCAAATTATGTATACTGTATGTGCATGTATTTTTTTCAATTAATACTGCTACATACATACTGTGATTATCTGCAGCTCATGTCTGTGTGACAGCAGAGGAAGAGGAAGACTAACTTGTTTAAAAGCCGTCACACATCTATCAAGTGAATTCCTGACCATGACTTTGCATTTGTCATTGTATTTTACAGCTACTTATGCGGAGGCCAGGGTAAAGCTACATCAAGCTGAGTATACATCAGACCTGACAGACATCGAAGATTGCTTGATAAAGAGAAAGTAGGTGTTTGTTGGGGAATACAGGTTAAAAGTAATTTCCATAATATAGAGGCAGTAAGTATGGTTTACCTTATACAGTATCTTCATATTAACTTCTCTAGGACAAGGTCAAAACTCTTCCAGAGTCAGAGCAAGCAACTAGAATCAAGTGAGCATTCTGATTCAGAGGACGAACTTCCACCCACTCCCCCAGAAAAACTCCTTTGGCCAGCAACAAATAAAATGACCAGCCGGATCACCATCCCCACTGCCCAGCGAGTCGCCAGCCCCACTGCCCAGCGAGTCGCCAGTTCCACTGTCCAGCAGATTGCCGGCCCCACTGTCCAGCGAGTCGCCAGTTCCACTGTCCAGCAGATCGCCAGCCCCACTGTCCAGCAGATCGCCAGCCCCACTGTCCAGCAGATCGCCAGCCCCACTGCCCAGCGAATCGCCAGTTCCACTGTCCAGCAGATTGCCAGCCCCACTGTCCAGCGAGTCGCCAGTTCCACTGTCCAGCAGATTGCCAGCCCCACTGCCCAGCGAGTCGCCAGTTCCACTGTCCAGCAGATCGCCAGCCCCACTGTCCAGCAGATCGCCAGCCCCACTGCCCAGCGAATCGCCAGTTCCACTGTCCAGCAGATCGCCAGTCCCACTGTCCAGAGGTTTGCAAGCCCCAGTTGTGAAGCCATGTTCTCTAAAATTCTTACAAGTAGAAGAAATTAAGGAGACCCAGAAGGTTCATGGTAAGATGCTAAATGTCCTGCTGAAGAAGCAAGATACATCAGTGATGGAGGTTCCTGATGGTGTGGTCTTCCCGCTACAAACTCAAGCAGATGTTGAGGCGCTAAGTTTATTTTTAATTTTTAATACTTTAAGTAAGTTTTTCCAAATTGATTTGCATTAGCCTACAAAATAAAAATATGTATTACATTACAGTAAATTACACAAAGGCTACAACTTCAGTTAATGTAAGCCTGATTTTTCTCCTTTTGGCTATCATCCCTAGGTTGCCATGGTTGCAGATATAGGGGGCACAAATGTAGATGATGCAACGAGGCGAATGATGAAATACATACTGTCAAACGAACTGGCATTGGACTATAACATGTTTGGCCGTCACGGGAAAAAGAAGTTTAAGGACTTGTGTCTTTTCAACGTTGTGTATGGTAAGTAAATTTAGAGAAGTTCTTGAACTAATGAAAATCATTTGTTGAACATTCCATCTGCAGGGATTAAAGTTCTCCGTTGCCCTGAAAAATTAGACTGAAAAAATTACAATGTGCGCTTTTGTTGTGCAGGGCTCGACAGTTCAAGTGTTTCACTCGTATTTGAGACTAAAAATAGATGTGTGCGAACTATAAAATGTATTTAGGGGCACGTGTGCGAATAAAAAGTGTAATATAATTCAGCTGAAGCAGATTATTTTTTTTGCCGGGCGCATTTCCTCTGTGGCAGTGCCCCTAGACCCAAGGAGTCAAGGTCCGCAGTTTATTTTTTTTTTTTTTTTTATAACCTTTGTAAAAAGCATCTGTCTTGCAATCAAACCACTGCAGGACAGACACAGTGGCTGTGAAGAAAGCAGGGAAGGCTGTCATCACAGTGCTGTGTCTGATGTCAAACTGCGCACACTTCGCTAAAGTGCAGTTGAACCTGTCTCCACCTTTGCTACGCCTACCGGCCTGTTTTCAGAAAAGTGCAGGAATACGACGTGATGCGAGTTGCGACACGGTACATGTGAGTTTCACAAGAAACGTGACCCAAAAAGAGATCTATGGATGCATTCCTACGGAACCCTGAGATGACCGTTGACCACACTGCAGCGATTTCAGTCACACAGTGATGAAAGTAACAGTTTGTCAGATCCTTTTTAGGCTACTTAAGTGAAAGCAGACAAATACTGTAAAAATACCTTTAGTATAGCAGCAAAATGTACATAAAGTAACAAAAGTAAAAGTACACATTGTGCAGCAGTGTTATATTATTGAAGTATATTTTATAACAATATATGTGTCACTAACAAACGTGAGAGATTTGAATGTTCTTCCTCAGTGTTGGGCCCCTTTATATATACTTTGGGGAAATTATTAACTACTGCATCATAACATATACTGTTTTTTTAAATAATAATACACTTTATTTGTATAGCACCTTTCAAGTGCATAGCAAATCTTAAAAGGAAAGAGCAGAGAATTTAAACAATAATAGAATAGAATATTAAAATATATTCTTTTTTGTCAAATCTTCATCTGAAAAGTAACTAAAGCTGTGGAGTAGAAAGTACAATATTTATGTCTGAGATGTAGTGGAGTGGAAAAATAAAGTAGCATCACATAGGAATACTCAAGTAAAGTACAAGTATCTCATACTTGTCGTTAAGTACAGTACTTAAGTAAAGTTTAACCTGTAACCTGCAGTCTATTGTGTGCTACTGAATCAACCGGAGGACAAAGCACAGAGATGCTACCTGCTGAGGGGAAAAATAGAAATGTTCATTTTTTAAGTTGGATAGACATTAGGCCTATATCAAAATGTTGTACTCCCTGTCAGCATTGGGGGTGTAAGATAAATAAAAACCTGCACTGAAAAGTTATGTAGATGGTTGATTTTTTTTATATTTTTTTATAAAAGTCTTAGCCTTAATAGATTGAAAACTTTACATAAAAGCAAACTGACAATAGAAAAGCTGTTCAAAATCACCCTTTTCCCTTTTAAAAATGCTCTTGGTCTGAAGTATTTAGATTGTGTAGGTTAAAAGCCTTCTTACAACTCGAATGCTGTGTTAGAGAACAGAAGAGCTGTTGGGCTTAACAGCCCATGAAAACCTATGGGAAGCGACCTTTACGGCAGTGAAATTATTTTTTTCTTGCTTTAATCACTGTATCTGTGTGCGGTCCTTAGTTTATTTTATGGACTTGCATTTTTTTTGCCTATGCACCAGTAAGGTATTAAGCATGGTGGCATTTTCAAATTAAAGTAAATTGGAGGACAAATGTCTCACAAGATGAAAATGCAAGGAATCTCTTTGTCCTGGACTTTTCAGAACTGCACATCTACTTTTTTTTAATACTAAATAAGCTTAAATCAACATACATAACAAACTTTTTACCCAAATAATGCTGGTTCTATTGGTATTTCAAATCTGAAGCCTGCATTGTACCATTGAAGCTTCGTGCATCAGTTATTGCTTTTAGTGCATTTTGGCATTTTAATGTGAAAACATTTTAATCATTTTATTTTATGATTATTTGTACACACTTCACAAAGCTATTATATATGAATTATGATTATGAGAGAGTAATACAATGTTTTAAGTTCAAGTACTTGATAAATATTTTCTTGTGCTAAAAATCCATAACGATGATCCATCATATCCTTCATACTTTTGCCAATATGGCCCTGAAGTTGGCCATTGTTTAATTCTAAATGGTGTTTAAAGAGAATTTTTTTAATGTTAGCTCATACTGTCAACCAAATTTGTTTTACAGAGGCTCTTAAGAAGAATTCATTGACAGCACAGGTGAACCAACAGGAGGCAGAGAGGGCACTGTCGAAATGGTTCACTGGGGCAAGAGACAGAGGAGGACGAAGGGCATCCAGACAGCCAGTGCCAAATTAAACAGTACTGAGCAGTGGTGGAATATGAGTGAGTGCAGAGAATTTGTCTTCAGTTACAAGTACAGTTAAACTGTTAAAATATCACTCAGTTACAAGACATTGTTGACATTGTTTTTCTGGAACAATTATTTTCATTACCAATGAATGAATGAATTCAATTCAATTCAATTCAATTTTATTTATAGTATCAAATCATAACATAAGTTATCTCGAGACACTTTACAGATAGAGTAGGTCTAGACCACATTCTATAATTTACAAGGCCCCAACAATTACAGTCATTCCCTCAAGAGCAAGCAGTGCGACAGTGGCGAGGAAAAACTCCCTCTTGGGAAGAAACCTCGGACAGACCCAGGCTCTTGGTAGGCGGTGTCTGACGGGCCGGTTGGGGGTGTGATGAACAGTGGCGATAATAGTCACATTAATAATGGAACAGTGACTGGATGTAGCGGGAAGCTGCAGGGTTCAGCAGGACGCAGCAGGGCACCGTTGAGCTCAGCAAGGAGTGCAGCAGGACCACGGCGACAGCTGCAACCAGGATCTCCAAGGAAATACGCTGGGGAAAAAAAACATAAGGACTCCGGGGAAACTCCCCAGAAGCTAGGATTAGTAACTAGCATTTCCGGGACGGGATACACGCAAATAGTAATAGTAATAGTAATAGAGAGGGAGAGGAGAGAGCAGCTCAGTGTGTCAAAGGAAGGAAGTCCCCCGGCAGTCTAGAACTATAACAGCGTAACTATAACAGCGTAACTAAGAGAGACAGGTCATAAGGAGAGGTAGCTTTTTCGGGCTTAGAACTCTCCCCCTGCCGGATCGGGCTTGGCTGGCCTGCCTCCCTCTAGTTTGTTATGTATTATTAATCTAACAATTATGAAGAGAAGCAGTTGGGCCAGTTAGGTGAACACTGCAACTCCTCACTCCCTAAGTATAAGCTTTATCAAATAGAATCCCACTTGCAACCCGTATTTCAGTCCATACTGTCCCCATGTAGGCCCCACATAGGACTTAATGCTGGGACCAAGATGGGTCTTGTCTGTGTTGCCCAGCTGGGGCCCATCTAAAATGTGGTGTAATCCTGCCTTAAACCCACATGGGCAATTGGCTTGGGGCCAACATGGAACCCGCGGACAATCCCACCTGCAACCCATATTTCAGTCCATACTGTCCCCATGTAGGCCCCACATAGGACTTAAAGCTGGGACCAAGACGGGTCTTGTCTGTTTTGCCCAGCTGGGGCCCATCTAAAACCTGGTGTAATCCTGCCTTAAACCCACATGGGCAATTGGCTTGGGGCCAACATGGAACCCGCGGACAATCCCACTTGCAACCCATATTTCAGCCCGTACTGTCCCCATGTAGGACTTAAAGCTGGGACCAAGATGGGTCTTGTTTGTTTTGCCCAGCTGGGGCCCATCTAAAACCTGGTGTAATCCTGCCTTAAACCCACATGGGCAATTGGTTTGGGGCCAACATGGAACCCGCGGACAATCCCATATGGGTGTGATCTGACAATCCCACCTGGGGCCCATGATTGTGCCCACTTTTTACCCCAATGGGCCCCACATAAAAATGTTGGCTGGGTTAGGGCCCAGCACAATAACTTCAGTTTTGTTAGAGTTTAACATCAGAAAATTGTAGGTCATCCAGGATTTTTTGGGTCATATTATAGGGGCCGGCTCAGTATCATATGTAGACCACACATTCTGAGTTTCATGTAAATCTGATGATGTTTGTCATATAAGGCCAGAGGTGGGTAGAGTAGCCAAAAATTGTACTCAAGTAAAAGTACTGTTACTTCAGAATAATATGACTCAAGTAAAAGTAAAAAGTAGTCATCCAAATAATTACTTGAGTAAGAGTAAAAAAGTACTTGGTGAAAAAACTACTCAAGTACTGAGTAACTGTTGAGTAACGTCTGATTTATTTTTTAACACAAGCATTCAATCAGACGGACAAAAATGCAAAATAATCATATTTAGACAAATTATAGTTCATCCAATCAATTAAATTAATTTAAATTAATTAATTAATTATAAAATAGCTTAAATTAAAATAATCCAGGTAAATTCAAGTACTTAAAAAATAATATCAATAAAATAATAATACATAAAAAATGAATAAGCACAAGTAACACACATTTCCAAACCTTTACACTTTTTTTACCAGGCCCTGCAGGCAGAACTAGAACAAGGTAATGTAGCTGCTGTTTGGTACTTTTACTAAGGTAAACATGCTTTCAATCACAAAGGTGGATCACTTGTTATCGGGTTCAATCGCCGTGGTAACTTATGCTGGACGCCTAACCTGGTCGGGAGCAGAGATCAACCGGTGTAGAAGCACGCCTACTGACCGATCAATACTCCACTGATAACGGCTTCACCGTTCTTAGAAGATCAGGTGGAGCTCGGTGCGCGGAGAGAGAGAGAGAGAGAGAGAGGGGTGTGCTCATACAAAAAATATTTAGAGATCGACAGCCCCGTTATCATTCCCTGATGGGTATATTTGCCGTGTGTAATGCGCACAGCGGTTTTATGTTTTCTATATTTTTTATTTGCTCTCACGATCGCTCTCACTGCCATGGTTGCAACTGAAATAAAAGGCTAAAGCAACGACAGTTTATGGAAAGTACAAGTGTAATTATGGTCAGATCTTGTGCCTGACTGGTGGGGAAGTGATATTGATAAGAGTTGTGCGCATCTACAGCGTCGGCAATTTCTTTTCTTCATTGCGTTTTGCATGTAAAACCATGTATGTGTTCATTTTTATGTAGAATTATAGTTTGCTCTTCTTATGTAAAATATGTGGCTATTGTTGGTCATGTTGTTGGTCATCCTCACAAAGAGGATTACCAACGGCCGCTGGGGCAGAAGAACTAACGCTAGTCTTGTTACTGGGCAGCATGGTGGCCCAATGGTTAGCACTGTGGCCTCACAGCAAGAAGGTTCTGGGTTCGAATCCAGGTCGTTTCTGTGTGGAGTTTGCATGTTCTCCCCATGTTTGCGTGGGTTTCCTCCGGGTGCTCCGGTTTCTCCCACCATCAAAAACATGTACTAGGTTCTCCAGGCAGTGCCCTTGATCAAGGCACTGGCTCAGGTCTGGAGTTGGTCCCCGGGCGCTGTCATTGGCTGCCCACAGGGATGGGTTAAATGCAGAGAATGAATTTCGCTACATGTACGTGTATGTGACAAATAAAGTACCTTTACTGTAAGGAGGCTACAATTAAACCTTCGTGAGTTAAAAGTCAATACTCATCAGTGCACTCACCTGTGTAGACCGGCATCAACATGTAGAAAGCCATATTTCAATCTGCTCTGTCTGCTCAGTCCACTCTTGTCCACCGCGCTGTTTTACGCAAACACAGCTCTGCAAATAGCAAATTTTTAGAAAACAAGCTAAAACAAAAGCTGTCGGTTTGTAGTCTATTTATCTGAGTTTGCAGGGAATCTTGAAATTTGGACAAATTCTTATAGACTTAAGATTTCCAAAGAAACTATCCTCTCCGCTGCAGCAGTAAATATGGATGCATTATAAGACCAAAACAAATACATGTGTCTACTTAATATGCACGTGAATGACATATTATGTTGTTATGTGTGTTCTTCATTCTTGATAATGATGCTGGTTGTGGTATTATTATTTTGCTACAGCATTGTTTCATTGAAAATGATGCATACAGGACCTGCTTATCAGTCCATTCATCATTAAAGCTGGGCTTTTCCACAACTTTTCGCTTCAGGCTCTTTGACAGTGATATTTTTGTCAGCCCATTTTCCACCAATCAGGACTGCATACTAAAACCATGTTTCCATAATAATAATAATAATAATAATATACAATAATAATAATAATTACAAGGTCCTGATTATGAGAAATAAATGTTATCAAATGTTGCTATGGAATAAAATTATAGATTACCTGGATATTACATTTTGATGTGATTATCATAAAAAAATTAATGTTTTGAAAAGGGCACTTCATATCAAAAAGGTTGCCGACCCTGGGCTTTCCTAACCTTAACCAGTGAAATGTATTACCCCAACCAATCGAGCTGCTTCTTAGGGCGGGTCTTGGCGTGGTTGCAGATCGCAGTCATATAGCAACCAACATTTTATTTCTCCATTTAATAAACGAAGAAGTTAGTCAGATAGGTATTCGTTGTGAAAGAAATACAGTTACAATTTCAAGCATTTTATCCAAAATTCAAGCACTTTTAAAACCTTGAAAACACAACATCAAAATTCAAGCATTTTCAAGGATTTCAAGCACCCGTACGAACCCTGTATCCATTAGAAAGGTTTCTGTGCATCAGGAGCGTGAAATTAATCCCTTAAAACAATAAATAGTAAAAGAATGACAACATGATGAAATTCTAAGAGATTTCCTTCTTCGTCTTCTTCTTCTTCTTCTTCTTCTTCTTCTTCTTCTTCTTCTTCTTGTCATCATCACTATCCGAGGTAGAGGAGGAAGAGCTGGACTCCTGTAAAGAGAGAGCCGACGATCACCTGATGACATTAAACAGCACAAGTAAAAAAGTGTTATATACAGAGGTGTTGTGAAGGCACAAACCTTCTTCAGCCACTTATTTTTCTTCTTCTTGTTCTCCTCACTATCAGAGGACGAAGACGAAGAGGAAGAACTGGAATCCTGTAAGGAGAGAGAAAGCCGAAGATGATAAAATAACATTAAACAGCTACAAGTACAAAAGTGTTATATACACAGAGGTGTTGTGAAGGCACAAACTTTCTTCTTCTTCTTCTTCTTCTTTTTCAGCCACTTATATTTCTTCTTCTTGTCCTCTTCACTATCAGAATATGAGGAGGAGGCACAAAGCTTATCCTTCTTCTTCTTCACCTTGTTTTTCTTTTCCTTGTCGTCTTCGCTGTCTGAGGAGGAGCTATCAGATGAAGAAGAGGAGCTGGGGAGTCCTGTAGATCAAATCAAATACAAATATTTGCAATGATATGATATCCACATAATAATTCAATGATTAGCCACTCACATTCTCACAAGTTTTTTTGTTACATCATTGTGAATTCTGATCTTGAATATCCTGTAACATAACAATATTACTCAGTGGGGATGATGCACTATGACAACTGTAAAGCCCATTGAAAAAGCTGCATTTTTAAATTTTGTTTAAAGGGAGTAGAGACTAATGCATTCTCTTTAAAGCAGCATTCCCATATTCTGATTGTTGTGTTCTTTGTATGTCTGCTGCATATAAGCTATAAGTTGAGACCCGGTGTACAGAGAGTGAGAGAAGAAGATGGTGACTACTGAATGTACCATGCTTTGCTCGACAAACGTCAAACCCGCCCACATAAGCCTGCCAATGCTACTGCTACGTCCTCTCGTAGCTGTTTCAGATGTGGTTCTGACAAACCTGTAGCTAATTTGCCCCAGTGCCCTGCAGCCAAGGCAACTTGTAAATCTTGTCATAAAGTTGGACACTCAAAACCAGTGATGTACATGAGATAGAGCTGCCTAAACTGACTGTTCTGTACTTGAGAGACCCTTGTCATGCACCAGATACACTTTTGTGCAAAATTACCGTCAGTACACCTGCTTCCCTTGCCAAAGAGCTTGAACTAGTTGTGGATACAGGCTCTGCGGTATCCATTTTGCCACACCACATCTACGATATGTACTTCAGTGACATACCACTGCTCCCACCTACAAGTTGACTGGTGACCTACACAAGGAAAAGAATTCCGGTGCATGGATGCATACATGTCACAGTGAGTAGAGGAGTATCGACCTCCTCAGCCATGTTCTTGGTGGTGAAGATAGGCACCCTTCTCCGAGGACGAGATCTCATGGCTGACTTAAACATCTGCATTCAAGGCAATACTGTCCAACCCCCAGTCCACTGCTCCTCCTGTTCCTATGATGACTACTGACTCTACAACTGCATCCTCCATCCCTGCTGCTCCTGACATCGGCTGTGCGCACAACTGTGCATAAGGTAAAAATTGACCATACTGTCATACCTGTATGTGAGAAACTACGACGCCTGCCTTTTGCTGTAAGGGCTTCTGTCTCAGCGGAACTGGACCGCTTGCTGAAAGCTGGCGTCATTGAGAAGATTGATGCATCACCATGGGTTTCACCTATCGTCGTCGCAGGACGGAAAACTGGTGGAATAAGAATGTGCACAGATCTCCATGAACCTAACAAAGCGGTAGTTACAGACTGCTACCCCCTGCCTCATGTGGATGAACTGTTTACAAACCTACAAGGTGCGAAGGTATTCTCTACAATTGATCTGGCTAATAGGGTTTAATCCCGGGAAACGGGATTCCCGGGAAATCTGATCAAAACCATTTCCCGTTTCCTGGCAAAGGTTATGACAGGAAACGGGAAATTAAATTAAATAAAAAAAGGCAAGGAGTGCGTGTCTATTGTTCTCATACCGTAACATTGATGCATGCAACGGTAGCTACGGTAATACAGGCTCCCTAAATCATTACACAGGCTCAATACATTCATTCATTAAAGAAGAAGACGAAGAAGTTCATTACGCAGCACGCACTACGCAGCTGGGCTACCTAGCTCTGCTAATGATGTCTGCGGCCAGCTTTGTTTGGGAGCATTTTGAAAGACTTGACGATGAAACAGCTCAGTGCAAGTTGTGTGACCGGTTTATAAGGTGTTCCGGGGGGTCGACCACCGGATTGCGCAGACATTTAGAATCTCAGCATGAGAAAGTTCCCGAAGAAAATCCACCGAAAGTTTCAAAACGTCAGAGAACGCTAGCTAGCTACTTTAGCAAAGCTAGCAAGTCGCTCGGTGAAATACTGGCGGAGATGGCAGCTTTTGATGGATTTACATTTAATGGTATTGCAAAATGCGACTACCTCAGATCAGCACTGAAGAGAGACGGACATATTCTTCCCAAGAATCCCTCTGAAATCTCCCAACAGGTTAGAGGGTTTGCTAATGAACAAAAAAAAAAACTGGCAAATATATTCCAAGACATGCTGAAGCGAGGGATGCCTTTTTCTGTGACCATCGACGAATACACTTCTTCACAACATAAAAGATTCATGAGCATAAACGTGCATGGTGCACAAACGTATTGGAATCTAGGTATCGTTAAGATTCATGGAACAATGCCAGCCGAGAAAGTCAAAGTGTTGGTTGACGCCCAGCTTCAAAGATTCAAGCTTGACATGGACGAACACATTGTGTGCTGCACTACCGATGGAGCATCAGGGATGGTAAAATTTGGTAGACTGGTGCTGCCCAACCTACAGCTGTGCTATGCGCATGCTGTTCACCTGGCTGTCACAGATGTGCTCTACCGCCGTGGGGATCACTGTCACCGAGAACAGTTGGTTGATGTTCCTGAGAGAGTGATTGAGAGCAGGGAAGAGGAGGATAGTGACCCTGAGTCTGACGACGATTCTGCCGAGTGTGTTGAGGATGGTGATTATCAGTCAGTCAGGGTGAGAGAAGAAATGTACAAGAGCGTGGAGCGAGTCCGGAAAATTGCCAGGTATTTCCACAAGTCACCTGTCAGTAATGAAAAGCTGAGAGAATGCATCAAACTAGATCATGGGAAAGAGTTGGTGCTCATTTTGGATTGCCGTACCCGTTGGAACAGCCTGGCTGATATGTTGGATCGCTATATTGTACTCCACAGACCAGTGACCGAGACTCTCATTGACATCAATCCTGCACTAATAACTCGCACTCATAAAACAACTGGGCTCCTGCTTGTAACCAGTGTGGACAGGAGTCGAATATCTTTGCAAGCGAGACACCACTCTCATTAAAGGAACACGCCGACTTATTGGGAATTTAGCTTATTCACCGTAACCCCCAGAGTAAGAAAAGTCGATACATACCCTTCTCATCTCCGTGTGTGCTGTAATGCTGTCTGACGGCTCCAGCGGCATCAGGCCAGCACAGAACATGCAGGTTAATGGTTCCAGTAATCCTACTGCTCCGAATAAGTGACAAAATAACACCAACATGTTCCTATTTACATGTTGTGATTTATAGAGTCACAGCGTGTACAAAAAAACAACATAACATGAGACACAGCCGTCTTTTAACAGTAAACAAACCGGGAACTATATTCTCAGGTGGAAGAATATAGTACTTGGGCGGAGTGATATGCTCGCAGCAAGCCTGTCTGAGAATATAATTCCCGGTTTGTTTACTGTTAGAAGATGGCTGTGTCTCATGTTACGTTGTTTTTTGTACACACTGTGACTCTACAAATCACAACATGTAAATAGGAACATGTTGGCGTTATTTTGTCACTTTTGTCACAATTTGGAGCAGCAGGCTATTTGGAACCAGTTACCTGCAGGATCTGTGCTAGGCTAAGCTAATGCTGGAACCGTCAGGCAGCGTTACAGCACGCACGGAGATGAGAAGGGTATGTATCGACTTGTCTTACTCTGGGGGTTACGGTGAATAAGCTAAATTCCCAATAAGTCGGCGTGTTCCTTTAAGGCAGATGGAATTTTTGTTTTCATGATGGATTAGCTGAGTAAGCAGGAGACTCCACTGAGCCAAGAGATGAGAGACGCAATCAAGACCAGGTTCACGCAGCGGAGAAGGAAGAACCTAGTGTCTTTGTACAGATGGGCCTTCCACAGAATTTAGCCTTAATTCGATCAATTTAATTAGAATAGAATATAATAGAATTGTGCATAGTGACAATAAAAGGCATTCAATTCTATTCCGTTCAGTGTATAGTGAGTGACAATAAAAGGCATTCTATTCTAATTAAATTGTGATTGGGGTGCATGTATATAGGCTCGTTTTAATAACTATCATTTTGGCAGGTACCTTCTGGATCCTGGTGCTCTAGTCGCACAAGCACCGAGGCCCACTGAGATCTTCGGCATGCCATCAAAACAGATGCTGGTGAGAACCGCTAAGGGACTTGCGGAGTGTCTTTTTGCCAGCCACTGCCATGATGAAGAGGAGAGAGAGCAAGAGAGTGATGGTGCTGCTTCAGATGCAGATGGGACATCGCCGAGTGCGCAAGGGGAAGCCCCGAGTCAGACTGAAGAGGTCTTGACTCAGAGTTAAAGGGACCTAGCATTAGAACTGCAGCAGGCCATTTCAATGACCTCTAAGCCAGCCTCAGAGGAAATGAAAGACAGTGACTTAATGAAAATTCTAACCAAAGACTTTTCCCTCTTCGAGGCCACCAACAGGATAGGCACCCCACCTGCAACAGTTCGAAGCTCTCAGTACTATTCAGGCTACATCCGTAGAGGCGGAGAGAGCGTTTTCTATCTGCGGTCAATTTGTCACCTATCCGAAACCGCCTGAGCGCAGAGTCTGTCAACGCTCTCTGCTTCTTGAAAGCACACTTTCAGAAAAAAAAGAAGTGCAGGGTGAGAAGAATGCATTGTAAACTAAAATAAATATGTAAGTATGTTGACTTTCTGAAGAGCAAGTTTTTCTTGGCCTAGTGTTAAATAACACAGTAAAAATACTCATACAACTGCGGCAACATAGTTATAATTGTTTCCTGTTTGTCACAAATATAAACAAAGGGGATGTAAATACATACTTTAAAGTTAAGCCATTTAAAACCAGCCTTTTTTTGTTTGCTAGGTTTAAAAACCTTGGTGAGTGATTTTTAGTTAGTTATTATCTATTTGATAATAATGAAGTAAAAATGTAGGTAAACATTAATAGCCTACATGTTAGTCACTTACAAGTTCAATGCAATGCTGCTCAGTGATATTGCGGCAGAGTTTTTAGACATTTTATTTTACAATTCAGTTTTACATAGGCCTGTCTTTTTGCAGTGCACACTGCACACAATTGTACATTTCTGAGGATCATTTTCTTTAATTTTGTTTGGCCCTGCCCTAATAAAGAAATATTTGGTTAACTTCAAGGTATTATTCCTGTTTGCAGCCGCTTACACATCCTCAACAGCCACAGAATGGATTTCGATAACGTAATGGTTTAGGAATCATTCAATGGTTTACTTAAAAAAAGAAATGTCAGTTTGGGATTTTGGGAACGCATATTTGAATGATATCGATACATTACTTGGGCTAAAAACAAACCAAAAAAACACAGCCATTTCCCGGGATTCCCGGAATATGGGCTGTCTATTTCCCAGGATCTGATTCATCTCATTTTCGCGAAAAATATTAAACCCTACTGGCTAATGCATAGTACCAGCTGCCTCTCCATGAAGATAGCCGAGACCTCACAGCATTCATCACACGTGAGGGTCTTTTCAGATACTGTAGGGTTCCCTATGGCCTTGCATCGGCCCCTTCAGCCTTCCAGAAAATGATGGCTGACATCCTCAAAGGCCTCCCAGGTGTCCAGAATTATTTGGATGACCTCATTATCTATGGCAACACTCCTGCTGAACATGACCAGAACCTCATAATTGTCCTCCAAAAACTGAAAGAGGCTGGACTACTGCTTAATGACAACAAATGTCACTTCAGGAAGCTCTCGCTACGCTTCCTAGGCCATGTCATCACTGAAGATGGCATTCTTCCTGACCAAGAGCACATTGATGCTGTTCTGAAAGCCCCGCCTCCATCTGACATTGCTGCCCTGCGTTCCTTCTTGGCAGCGACGGCGACAGGGAGAGGCTAGGGTGTGCTTTAGCTACCCCTACGATTGCCATAGCACCCCCTTAGCACCCCCAAGAAATTGCTATGGTTGATTTATAAATAAATAAAAAATCGTTGTTGTAATTGTGTAAATAGTATAATTTATATTTGGAAAATGAATAAATACATTAATAAAACAAACCGATTATTTTTAGGCTAAAAAACACAGGTGATCGTATTCGGCCAAAGGGTGCAGCACACATTGAACTTTTGACCTTACTTCCGCAGTAACGTATTCACACAGAATAAGAAGAGATCAATATTTGGAGCCGTTAGGATTAGAGAAGTGAGTCTAACGCTAGCAATGGATAGTTTTTTACTCCCTCAACGTCAAGGTGTGGAGACTTTATCAAAACCTGTAAATGAGACTGAGAGATATGGTGAACCTGTCACCAAGCGGGACGAAGAAAAGCAGCCGGAGGAAGATGAGCTGACCGCGGCTGTGATTAGGCTACTGCTGAGGATGCTTAACGTCACCCTGCTGTACATGACATTAGACCAGGGGTCACCCTGCTGTTCATGACATTAGACCAGGGGTCCCCCTGCTGTACATGACATCAGACCAGGGGTCACCCTGCTGTACATGACATTAGACCAGGGGTCCCCCTGCTGTACATGAAATTAAACCAGGGGTCACCCTGCTGTACATGACATTAGACCAGGGGTCACCCTGCTGTACATGACATTAGACCAGGGGTCCCCCTGCTGTACATGACATTAGACCAGGGGTCCCCCTGCTGTACATGACATCAGACCAGGGGTCACCCTGCTGTACATGACATTAGACCAGGGGTCACCCTGCTGTACATGACATTAGACCAGGGGTCCCCCTGCTGTACATGACATCAGACCAGGGGTCACCCTGCTGTACATGACATTAGACCAGGGGTCCCCCTGCTGTAAATGACATTAAACCAGGGGTCACCCTGCTGTACGTGACATTAGACCAGGGGTCACCCTGCTGTACATGACATTAGACCAGGGGTCACCCTGCTGTTCATGACATTAGACCAGGGGTCACCCTGCTGTACGTGACATTAGACCAGGGGTCACCCTGCTGTACATGACATTAGACCAGGGGATCGCACAGCTAGGCCACAGTTGGGGAGTCAGCTGATAGGGGTCCATATAAGAACTTTACTCTTATCTCTGTCTCGTAGAAGAACATTACAGTAAACGTGTTTTACAGAAATGTGAATAAATGGATCACTGAATCTAAAGTTATACAGCGCACTGGACATCGGTTTATCTTTAGTCCAGAAAACGTGTTCGCCCTCCGTGGCTTATTTAGATACATTAAGGTATGACTACAGTATTTTGACCATATGTGCAAATGTGAAAACTGTGTGAGGATACATGCGCGTGTGTGTTTATGTGTGTGTTTGGCTGTGTGTGGTGTATGGCCTGCTGCATTACTCTTCTGAGCCACTGTATGAGAGCTGCAGTAATGATTGTTTGAACCCGGCTTGTTGGCTGGTATTTGAAATATGTTTGGTGGGCTAGTCAGAGTTCTATGGTGCATTTGTATCGGCAACTTTAAGTCAATCTCTCTCTTTCGCTCGTTTAGTAAACCGCAGCGGAGTTGGGTGGGCATCTGCGTAGTGATAGAGGTCATGTAATATTGATTTATTTATAATTTATTATTATTATTATTATTACTATTATTGTGAAATTAGTGTTCATAAACGAGTAATTTATGGTCTTTCAATAATTTCAAGTGAATAATATAACAATTTACGGAAAATATTGTTAAAGCTTGTGTCATGTGGTGCCCCCCCCCCCCACTGGTTGTGAATGGTTGGTGCCCCTGGGCACTGGCCCAGTGCCCTTATGGATAATCCGGGCCGGCCACTCAGTGATACACCCGCAGAGAAGCAAACTCTGGTTATTGGGAGCTCTATACTGCGGAAGGTGAAGTTGTCGGCTCCAGCGGCTGCGGTTGTGTGCGTCCCTGGGGCAAGAGCGTGGTCTGGATTGGTCTTGACCTCGATCCTCTGGAGTTGAGTTGAAAGACACACCTGCACACATATGGTATCAGCTGTATCCAGTGTGAGTTACATTATAATGTTTGAATGAAACATTTTAACTTAACAGTAACCAGGTTACTCATACATGATTCTTACAAAGTGGTGTGAGTAAATGTGAAACTGTGGTGGAACTAAAATAAGTGGCAGTTTTAATAACAGTGAGAGTCAGGCACCAATAGAGAGAGTTTGCCTGTAGTCTTCTCTTCCCCCCTGCTTCTTCTTGGTGACAAAACATCAGCCACAATTTTTCAGATTACAAGTAAATTGTATAAAACAATGGAGCAGATGAAAGTAGTTATGCTGTTACATACCTAAAACTTTACAATCACCGTAAATGACCAAAACAGTCTGTCACGTTGGGTAAGGTAATGTTTTTTTTTTTACAAATTCCAGCAAACTTCTCATAACTACTTTTACCAACTTGTTTATTTACCACTAACTTATAAAAGGTACAATTATGAAATACAGTCTACTAAGATAATATTGTAGCTAAACTTGCTGAATAGAAAAAAGTCATGGTACTTTGATTGTAAAGCTTAGATTTGTTTCAATTGACAACAATATCAGAGCATGCCAAAATCATCTGTGTATCTTAAAACACCTTCAGCTTACCTATGCTTACATATAGGTGTGGTTCCACTGGAACTTAAATAGATTTATACCATATTGCAAAGTCTGCTACATCAAGAAGAATGTTACTTGAGAGTAAAAACTGTCATCTTTACATGTTTTCATTTACAAGACAGATACAACTGTGTGTGTGTGTGTGTGTGTGTGTGTGCGTGTGTGTGTGTGATACTCAGACTTCCTCAATGCCCATTTAATTGACACTAATTCATTTAATTGACAAGGCAGGGAACAACAAATGGCATCTTAACATGAAATGGAAATTACATAAATTACACCCCAGCAAAGATATGTCCTACATCACACCAAGTGAGCAGAATAAATTACAGTTCCAGGTAATGGCATATTTGTCCCCCCTGCTGCACCTTTGATCTGCTTTTCACCTGCTAATCATTCAACGTCCTTTGAGGCGTGCCAATACTCTGGTAGGCTGGTGAGGGAAATAAAAGAAAACGAGAGAGATACAAGGAAGTAACAAATGAAAAAAATAGACACAGCGCACTAGGGTCAGGTAAACACTAATTAGATCTGTTCTGTTCTGACAGTTAAAAACTAGTGCAACTTTTTGATACTTTTATCCATGGAGTAGCAACACAGACTTGATATATTCACTTAATACTATTTTCTAACTCGTCACTGCACTTCCTTGGCCCCTGAGCAATTCACCCGCCATGACAAAAAGGCATTAAGAGTATTTTTTGCCAAAATGTACTGTAGGTTTTCACTATATTGACATGCTTGCTTGTGTCTGTGTGTGTGTTTAAAAAATGAAAATATTCAGTAAGTGATAGTGTTGTTATGTTACTATGCATATCTCTGTGAGACAGCCTTTTGCTGATATTGTTTCCAAAGTTTTGTCAAATGATAACCCTTGTTAGGGAAAGGAGGTCAAAGCCAAATTCCCATAATTTGTTTTTGGCTTACTACCAAAATAACACATTTTCATGGAAAATACACACACACATGATGTATGAACGCTGCCTAATTAAACATGTTTGTTTAGCCAGCTGCATTTTTAGAACATTTTTAAATATCATTTCTTACTCATAAGTTTTATATTTCACTCAGTGTTGTCACACAAACACAGCCAGTTAAAATACGTTGTTTAGGGAGAACACAGGCAGGTTGAGGGCAAAGCTAGTTAGTAATAAGGGACATTATTGAACAATTAAAAAATAAAAATACCTCCGCTGGCCATGTTCTTAATTTACAAACAACACACAGTAATCATTCTGTCCTATCAGGAAACTCACAGGTGTAATTAATAATAGTGATGATGTATTCACTAGAAAATAAAACTGAAACTAGGTCAGCTCTGGTATGGAGCTATTAGACATGCTATTAATTACACCTGTGCACTTCCTGCTTGGACTGAAAATACTTTCAGCCACTAAAAAAAGACCTGTTGTTTCTCCGTAGAGCAGATTAGAGCAAGTTCTGCTGGCCATAATGAGTTTTTAGTTTATTAGTTAAAGAGGTATCTAATCCTATTCAGGACCCTCATAGGATGGAGTAGAGTAGGTCTAGACCACAATCTATAATTTATCTTTAATAACCAACAATTCCAATAATCCCACCAAGAGCAAGCATTTAGTTCAACAGTGGTGAAGAAAAACTTCCTTTTAGGCAGAAACTTTGTACAGAGCCAGGCTCTTGGTGGACGGGCGTTTGCCGATGCCAGGTTGGTGGTACAATGTACAGTGGACATTATAGTAACAATAAAGGTAATGTAACTATGACTAAAAATAATAGTTGTAGTAGATCATGTTATCAGTATTTATCAGATTTATGGGTTTAAATATGAATATACATATTTGCCACTTTCTCTCTTTGTAGATTTTTTTTTTAATTTCATAATTCGAGACAGGCTGGCCATCTTCCAGAAGAAGAGCTTGCTATCTTTTGAATATTAAAAAAAGGAATTGATCAAATTTACTGGTAATTCATATCTAACTGGTTCTTGACTCTGTCTACTTCTTTCTTTTCTTTTCGTCTATACAGTAGTGCAGTGCCTGTTTGAAACGGGCTAATTGCATGGCCTCCAGTATTTTGCATGGCCTCCGGTATTGCTGCTTGCATTTTCTCCAGAACCGCTCATCCAAACAACTTCAACTCGACACTGCGCTTCCTTGGCTCCTGAGCAATACACCCACCATGACAACAGGCATTCAGTGTATTTTTGGCAAAATGAAAGCTATCACTATATTGACATGTTTGATTCCAGTGAATAATTTCCAGTGAGAAACATGTTCATCTTCATTTAGAACGGCAATCACCTGAAGCTCAAGATCAGCAAATCCAATGAGCTTGTAGTGGATAGAGGAATAAGAGGCTCCCTCTTCTGGTTGATATCCAGAGACAGAAAGTGAAGAGGGTGGGATTATGAAAGAACCTTGGACCTAAATGCTTTACCCATATCTTAACCCTGTAGCACAGAAGATCTATACAATCACCACAGTTTTAAGATTAGTGTCACCAATACAGTAGCCGACCATTTATTACATATGATTACAATCTCCCCTTCTCTTCCGGAACTATGATGCTGGATAAAGGCCAGATACACATTTTTGTAGAACATTAATGTGTCACAGTGAGGTTGACCTTTGATCTTCTGGATATAAAGTGTCATCACTTCATCAATTTTTCCTATTCATACTTTGCAGTGACGTCATTACCATGGGTACCTGGCGGGCAAGAAACGCCGATAGAATGGCGCTGAACAGCGGCCAGTCACGGAAATTGCAGCCTTGCAGATTTCCAATATTACAATCAATCAACTATTCAGACCATATGTCACTAGGAACTTGTGATCCATACACAGCACCTGCTGATGTTTTCATTGCTTTGAAGCTGGCAAAGTCTCTACCAGATTTGGAGTTTGGAGATATTTACATCTATCTTATAGAGAATCCGTCACTTTACACCGCACAAAAAATGAAAGCCTACAAAAGTACAGACAGCTATCTTTTTTTCAAGAGTGGATGGGTTAACAACGCTGTCGTATGAGAGGTGAAAAACAGAAATATCTTCATAATCAAAGCAAAGGTGAGTGTAACTAGTTAGTTAGTTAGCTAGCTAGCTAGCTACCCGCTAACGTTTGCTAATCTGTTCCGTCGTGTGATGAAGTCTTCATCTGAATACGTACACCCTGCCTGCCGGCGAATGACAGCTTGATAAGTAGTTTATTTTTTTAAACCTTCTGCCAACACTATAGACTATGTATCATTAGGGTGACCAGACGTCCGGTTTGACCGGGACAGTCCCGAGTCCTGACAAACGCTGTGTCGGGACGCTAAAATATCCCGGTTTACACCAAACACTATGAAATTGTCCCGGTTGTCAGCGATTACATAACCGACGTGGTCTTATTATAGCCCGATCATTAACTAAACCCATGTATAAAGACTAATAAAGCGTCCAGCGTATGATTTTAACAATGTGTGTGTGTCGTCTGTGTGTGTCAGTCAATCGTAGCAGTCTGCGTCTGCATAATCTGTGCCGCCAGCGTTACGATGTATATTTGTAAACATTGTTGCAATGCCTCTTCTTATCGGTCTCGTTTTTTGCTGACACCTGTGATCAATTTCACAGTAGGCTTTCAGCAAACAAATTGATTCTTGAGCAAATTCACTCAATTCACACAAATATACGTAATAGAATGATGTTTTTGCCCGCCAGCCAGTAGTTGTGACGTCACGTGCAAAGTATGAATAAGACACTTTATTTGAAATGATGTCATAATTAATGTAGGAACACTTGAGTCATGGCCAAAAACATGTTTTGTGAGGTCACAGTGGCACTGACCTAGCCTGACGTGGTCCTACTCAGATTCTAGTCAGAATGTGAGTCTGAAACCGCTCCATTGGGCTGTGATTATGGGGCGTGTTCCAACCGAACCAGGAAAAAAAATGCCTCTGCATTCATTGGATAGACCTCCAACCAATCAGAGCAACGGAACTCAACACTGTGTATCGTCTCCATAGCAACCACTCTTTGAACAATGCATTCGCGTGCATTCGTTCTACCTTCCGACTTTTAGACTTTTTTGAAGCTGGATACATCATTTGTTTCTTGTAAATATAAATGTGGATAACGTTAATGATAGTGACATGCTCACTACAGTTGCATTTCTAGAGATTGATCGGCGAAAACACGTTTTATTTCTCTGATTCACGGCTTTGTTCTAGCGCCGGCGGTCCCTCTCTTCACTCACTCTCTATGTCTCTCCACCATGTAACGCTCTCTCTCTTCAGTCTTTCTCTATCTCTCCACCATATAACGCTCTCTCTCTTCAGTCTCTCTCTATCTCTCTCCACCATATAACGCTCTCTCTCTTCAGTCTCTCTCTATCTCTCTCCACCATATAACGCTCTCTCTCTTCAGTCTCTCTCTTGCTTTCGGGCAGTAGTTGAGGCTCCTCCGCTGAGGATTTTAAAATGAATGCGCTGTCGATATCTTCTGTAACATACGCGATGGTGGAATCTACACATCTCAACAAATTCAACCCAAGCGTTCTTTGGTGACGTGATTGATTCTGTTACTGTTGATCATCTGTCCGACAATCTGATTGGTCCGAACAGATCGTGTTCGGGCAATAATTACTTCTCAACGGAGCGACTCCAGACCAAACTTCCCGACCTCAAATTTTGTGGGCGGGGCTAAGTTCGGCTGGCATCCAGGCTAGCACTGACCTACAACCACCAAAATGTATTCAGTTCATCCATGAGTCTAAGTGGACATTTGTGCCAAATTTGAAGTAAATCCCTCAAGGCGTTATTTAGATATCACATTCAGGAGAATGGGATGGACAGATGGATGGACGGATGGATAAATGGACAGAGAACCCCCAAAACATAATGCCCGCAGTCATACTGTTCTAGACCCGGAGGTATAAAAACAAAGTTAGGCCGCTGTGTTGTGTGCCTCTGTTTTGTTGTTCTTAACCTACATACATTGGCTACATACTTTGCTTAATCTATCAATTTCAAGTTTTTGTAAGTGGTCCGACTCAGTCTCTAGTGCACATTAGTAATGATGACTGCAGGGTTCTCAGTCCCCCAAAAGAAAACCTTCTTAACAGACAGAAATTTAAACATGGTGGTATCATGCTATTTTTGCAAATACAATTTGAAATCAAAGTCACAAGGACATGGCATGAGGTGACTCTGATCTTTTGTACCAAGTTACAGAGTATAATTAGGACATTGCAACAATTCCATGTAACAATGCAGCAATTACCCCTCCCTAGTTAATTACCACATGCTGTCAGCCTACTGTAATTAAACACACCTTACATATGATGTCGTTTAAAAAATATTTGTTGATTGTAGGAATTCTATTGGCAACTGGCCAGGAACTACAGGAACTTGGAGTAATTATCTGCACCCTGTTTAACAGCTACCTCAGCTGTCTAGCCAATATAAACTGCTCAGCCACACATCCATCAGACATCCATCAGCCATCCATCAGACACAATACGCTTCTTTCACCACTATATTTGTAGTGATAACCCCCCCACCTTTGCGCGTGCACGTACGCGCGCGTGCACGCGCGTGCATGTGACGTGCCTGCGCTTTGGAACCAAGAAATTTTTTTTGTAGAATCTTTTTTTTTTTTGTAGAATATTTAACTTTAATTTTTCGAGGTGTGGGGGCAGATTAGGCGTATAGTCGAAGCCGTGTACGCATCTCACGAACGTGATGACGTAGTCATCACGGTCGAAGTTGCGTGCACCACTCACATATATATTTTATTTTATTTTTTTAACTAACAATTAAAAAATGTAGAAATAAATAAATCTATAGCCCCCCGGGTTTGTTGGGCCCGATGAATGGAAGGGAGATCTGTGCGAAACACAGCCGTGCCTGTACGGAGTGGTCAGCCACAACTTGTTGAAGTTTTTTAAATCATGTATTCCTGTAAGGGGAGTTTGGTGGGGAGTCTTTGTGTACGCCGCCGGAGTGCGTGATGACGTCGTCGTCGCGGTGTGCATCTACGTAGGGGGGGGCGTATGTTGATAATATATTTAGATTTATGTGAAAGGTGTTAAAAAACGTGACGCTAGCCTATGATTAAAGGGGGGTGAAGAGGTGGAGGTACGGTTATAGTGACCGCTCGTCACACAGGGTGTGTTTTATCCGCTTTTAAAAGACGTTGTAACGGTCTATCTGGCCTCTTTTCCCTGACGTTTCTTATAGCTAACATCTGTTAGCTAGCTAGCTTGGCAGTTCGTTTTTCCTTCGCCCTTCTCAACCAGACCAACTGGTGTATTTTCCTTTTTCTAACTCGTTTGGTGAAGAAAAGCAGGAGGAAAACATCTTACAGTCATGTCTACAAAGGGTGAGTAAATTTTAAAAAAAGCAGCGTTATGTGTAACACTATTCTAATATATGTCTTTTTCATATAATACAATTTCATGAGTTTAAAAACGTTTTGTTCAATGTATGTTTATCTATCTAGTCTGCATCATTAGGGTCTTCTACGAAGATTAGGAGTAATGCTTCTTGGGACTCTGATGATGATTTTCAACAAGGTATATGCATACATATATATATTGACAAGACACTGTTGCATAATGTGATTTTTATGTCATATGACCTTATCCTTATTGTTCTGATTTTATGTAGGGAGACCTGCATTACAGAATATAAGTCAACTCTTAAATGAGTCCACTGGCGTAATAAGAAAAAGAAGACGATCAGGACACTCTAAGAAAGCTGAAAGAGGGTAATTATCAAAAAAAAATAAATAAATAAATAAATAAATAAATAAATGCTTAGGTGCTATTATTATTTTTTTGTTTTTTATACAATGTGTTATGTGGTGTCTTATTCATTGTATAGGTCGTCTATACCTCTACAAAAGCGACACTGTGATGCAGGGGTTTTGATAAACTCATGCTTTGAAAACCGAAGACCCCGACAGCCCTGTGAGTCACAGGAACTATTTGGGGACAATGAAACCCCAATGCCATCTCGAGTTCGCAGAATAAGGAAGACCGCTTTCGGGGTAAGTTGATAAGAAACAAAAATAAGCCTGTAATATTTAAAAGGTATAATTTTCTCATAAAGTGTGTGTGTGTGTGTGCGTGACTCAGGAGCCTAGGGTGTTTCTCCCGCTCAAACCTTCATGCTCGACCGTTGCATTGGATGAGGCCGCTTCTACTGGGATAGCTGTGGACACTGCTTATACTATAGAGGTACCATGTCCTGTATCTAGCAACATATACTCAGCTAACACGATGGAAAGCTTTGTATATATATATATATATATATATATATATATATATATGTATATATATTAATCGCTGTACCCATGTGCTTTCAGACGCTAAACGCTGTTGCAGATTTGCAGAGAGTGCATCCGGGGTCAGAGGAGTTGTTCACACCATCGCCGGATTTCCCAGAGAGACAGTGTAATGCGCCTCAACAATTTTTTACAATGGGGGGATGTGGCAGAGCCCCCAGGACACATCTGTGTCGACTGTGCCCAGGGTCGTAATTGCCCCAATCCAGGAGCTACCTCAAAGCGGAGCTGTGGAGGTGAGTACCTGTTATCGCGTTTTTATGGGGGGTGTAGCACAGCTTTTATGATCGGGGGGAGGGGGGGGTCTGCAGCGATGGTCAAGCATTTGAAGGGGGGGGTACTGGGGGACAATATGTTTATGGTAGGGTGCCTGTAGGTCTGTGTGTGTGTGTGTGTGTGTGTGTGTGTGTGTGTGTGTGTGTGTGTGACCAACTGTGTTTTATTACCATCTCATAGGCACCCTTTGAAGGAGAGAACAAAGAATCATCAGAGACAGACCACACCTCGATTTCACCTGAGCAGGGAGCCTGTCAGTGTCGTGGGAACGAGGGTGATGTAGAATGTGATTGTGTGTGTTATATTCCAAACACCCCCATAAGCCAGAGACCCAAAGCTAAAGTAATACCACAGGCTCATTCAACATCAGAGGTCTCTGTAAACACAGAAGATATTGATGAGGCATTTCAATGTGCTCAAGTATTGGATTGTTCTAGTACCAGCAGCAGTCTTGAAGCAGTTGATCACATAAACCGTCCTGAACAGATAACAGTAGTTGAGGACGAGGCACTCTTCGAATTCTGTGCCGAAACTTCACGCCGACACACAACGTCGAATGCGATACATCGCCGGCTAGAATCCAAAGTTGATAATTTACAAAAACACATCGGTAGTCTGGTGAGTGCAGTGAGCACATTGCAGACCACCAATACAAGACTGCTTGATCTAGTCACGTCCATGGTTGCAGCGCTAGACAGTCGCAGCAGAGACCTTGAGATTACAGAGACGAGGCATCTTCAGCGAGCAGTAGCTCTCAACAGACTACTAACACCGCTGGTAACCATACTCACAGAAGACAGTAGTAAAAATAATGTGAAGCAGTCATAAGGGCCTGTAAAAAAAAATAATAAAATAAAAAAATAATATAAATAAACGTTTCAATAACAAAATGGAAATCCCCGCCAAAAAAACGTAAAAAATCGGAACAAAGACATGTACACAACGATGAAACCAATGTAGATGCTATGTGTGCAGATGACTATAGCCGTGCTGAGTGTAATCACGATGCATATATTCAGTTGTGCGAAAAGCTGGGAAGCAAATTCCAAGATATTCTGAACAATAGACGCGTGGCTGTCGATGGTACTACTACTACAGTTCCCCAAGAAACAGTCAGCATTGTCACCAATCAGCCATCAAATCACCCCCCCCCCCGTTAGCATGTCCAGACAGGCCTCTTGCCTGTGTCGAAACCTCCCGGTCAACAAATCCTGATTACACAAATCAAACATGTTTTGCGAGTTTCCAATCGTCAAGTTGTATACGTTCAGATGATTATGCAAACCCCCCAGCCCTCCACCAGTACATACATGGGGGCCACCTAGAAATCCACAGGCATCAATACAGTGTGGTGAGGGACGTTTGTCTAGGGTATCATCCGAGATATCGTGCAGAGAGATTCCTCATTTTAATGCAACAGAGTTCCGCCAAGATGTTGATCTGCGAAATATCAATTTGTACAATATCGGTAGCGTACCAGACCAAGTACACAGAACTCTAACAGGGTTAATCGACAGGGTCTTAGACACTGCGACACAGGACAGCATTTTAAATGTAGAGCTGCGGGGTCCTGCTTTAGCGGCACCTATCCAAACAGTTCTGAGCTCAAACGATAAATATAATACAGATGAATTTCTGGAGCAGATTGCAGACGCTATGCAAAGTAACGACACCTCATTGACCGATGACTCTCTAGAATTCGTTGTGACACTAGCACGCAATATGTCGGGTGGGAGTGGTCGACTAAAGCTGGGGGGCATATGCTACGACAAAATCCTGACTGAAAAGTGTAATGCCCTATACAATCCGATGAATACCAATGACAATGAGAATCTATGCTTCGCTCTCTGTCTGGCTCATTATGTAGACGCAAGAATGACTCAAAGCGAGAAGATAGACTATGCAAAGCAGCTATATATGGATGTTGGGTTTGAATGTACGCACAAAATATCGTTCTCTGATGTTGACAGATTTCAGAGGCATTTGAATATGAAAATAGTGATATTTCATCACGCGGCCGGGCGTAAAAAACCAGAGATTTTCAAAACGCATGACGAACAGCATGTGAAAACTGCATGGCTGTATTTACACGGTGAACATTTCTACCTCATTGTGAACAAAACTTCTTTTTTTGGCTCTAGCTACGTGTGCGATACATGCTATAAGGCCTACGAAAAGCCACTGGATCACAGCTGTAGTCTGAGGTGTAATGTCTGTCTCACGGCCTGTATACCAGTGAAAACTATCAGGTGCCCCGACTGTAAACGCATATGCAAGTCGAAGCAATGCTTTGATCAACATAAAAAGCCTGATTTAAAGCATCGCATCATACCATGTGACAGACTCAAATATTGTGACACCTGTCACATGACTTACCGGGTGTCAAAAAAAACAAAAAGCACGCCTGTAGGCTGCCGAAATGCCCCCATTGCTGTGAGCACGTTGTTGACTCAGCTCATGAGTGCTACATACAGCCGCTCGAAAATGCTGAAAGTACTGATAAGTACATCTTTTACGATTTCGAAACAAGATACCATGACGGCCGGCACGAGGCTAATTATGTGTGTACTATGAACATGAAAGGTGAAAAACAATGCTTCGAAACAACAAAATGTGTGGAGTTATTAATCGACCATTACAGAAATAAGAAATTTAAAGGTTACACGTTTATCGCCCACAACGCCTCAGGCTTTGACAGCTATGTTGTTTTGGAATATTTGGTGAGTCAGCGTGTCTGTCCTAGTATTATCATGCGAGGTTCAAGGGTGATCGTGATTACAGACTCTGTATTCAAACAGCGATGGATCGACTCATACAGTTTTTCTCCCCATGGCTTTAGCTAAAGCCCCTGCAGCAATGGGTTTCACTGACGTGCTAAAAGGGCATTTCCCACACGCCTTCAATACGCGACAGAATGAGAAATACATCGGTCCCTATCCTGCTCCAGCTCTCTATGGCTACGACACTATGACTGAGCCGTCTAAGAAAGCGTTCATGGAATGGTACGACACTGTTAAACACAAGCGGTTCAACTTTCGGGCAGAGTTGTCCCGCTATTGCATTAACGATGTGGCCGTCTTGGTTAAGGCGTGTAAAATGTACAGGGACGCGTTCATTGCTTGTACAGGGCTAGACCCCTTTACATTTACGACGCTGGCTGGATCATGCATGGGGGTGTTTAAAACGCTGTTCATCCCCAGAGACACTGTGGCACTAACCCATGAGGGGTCGTACGTTAAGCAAAACAAAACGTATTCAGACGTCTCAATACAGTGGCTCCAGTATGTAGCATCCAGAGACAACATCTACATCCAGCACGCTCTTAACAGAGGTGAAAAGGCCTTTGGGCCGTTTTTTGTTGATGGGTACTGCCCCACCACAAATACGTGTTACGAATTTAACGGATGTTTCTTCCATGGTTGTGATAAGTGTTATGGACAGGCCGAAATCAATCCTCTCACAAATAAAAAAAACACATGGCGAGCTGCTCAAAGAGTTCAGTTACAGAGTGGCAGCGCTGAAGACTACCTATGGGCTAACGGTTGTGGTGAAGTGGGAATGTGATTGGAAGCGCGATGTGAGCAATAATCCAGACATTAAAAGGTTCATGTCAACATATGAAAAACCAGAGCGTCTCAACCCCCGAGAAGCCCTCTACGGAGGGCGAACAAATGCAATTAAGTTGTATCACAAGACAGAAGGTGATGAAAAAATCAGATACTATGACTTTACAAGTCTGTACCCAATGGTTCAGGCACGAAGAGACTACCCCATCGGTCACCCTCAGATAATCCACCGTGACTTTGACGACCTAAAAACATACTTTGGTCTTGTGAAATGCACTGTAGCTCCCCCTAGAGGCCTGTACCATCCAGTTCTCCCCTATCGCTGTCACGGTAAACTGATGTTCCCACTATGTGGCACCTGTGCTGAGCAGTTGAATCAGACGGCCGACTGCCGTCACACCGACCAGGAGAGACAGCTGTCGCGTACTCTGTGACTTCACAACCCTCCCTTATGGCTACTAATAATAACAATAGCCAGCTTATTGCAGGTTTTGATGGACGGCTTCAGCATCCATTCAGCGCAGTTGTTATCGATCTTGTGTGATATTACTTTTGATGAATTTTCAATAATATCTTTAACGAAATACGTTTTTCCACAATTTGAGGGACCGCTAACAACTGCGCTGAATGGATGCTGAAGCCGTCCATCAAAACCTGCAATAAGCTGGCTATTGTTATTATTAGTAGCCATAAGGGAGGGTTGTGAAGTCACAGAGTACGCGACGTTTATTGTAAACGACCTTCACTTTCTTGGTAACCGTGTCGTTTTTGAGGTGAAACTGCTTTTTGTCGCGTTTTATGGTGAATGCGCTAGTGGTCAGATGGTCCGTGGACTGGCGATTGGTCACAAAAGACTGTACAAGACCTATTAGCGACTCGTGTAACAACTTGTGCATTCTGCGAGTTAAGGGTCACGCCTTTACACTTAACCTGGGTTTTTCCTTGAGCAGTTCGATAAGCATAGCATTTCTGGGCCCCCCGAAACAAATTCTTTTATATAATCCTCTGTAGGAGAACCACACGCCTAGTGCGTGATTGAGCTCATCTGTCAATTCGCCAAGATATGGCCCCAGAGGGGGGAACCCACTCATCTTTTTTTGGTTGTGAAAATGATGCTGTCTGTGTCACAATAGAGAATTCTGTCTTGCAGCTTATCCAGCAAACCGTACAACTCCATACGAGCATAGGCGCTGGTCATAGCCCCGATAAACACATTCACATCTTTTACCCTGGACCCTTGACTCTCTGCATGGCGCCACTGAACAATGGCAACCTCTGGAGAGATAAATGAGAAGTGTCGAACGTCAACACCATCGCTGAACATGAGCTGTGTGAAACGTTCCGGGCGGTTATGAGCTCAGCAGACGCCATGTCGTTACGCATCGCAAAGCGACCCCCAAAGACTGTTAAGCAATAGCTTATTAAGACTTCTGACTGCCATGTTAACGGTTATCTTGTCAGACTCAAGTTGTATGCCCTCACGCTCGTAGTAGTCCTCTACGTACTTTTGTTTCTCATCTTCTGTCTTGATATGCCCTGGGTATCCGGACGCCTGCTGCTTGAGTTTGAGAAATGTCTTAACATATCCTTTAAAAAGCTGGTCAGATTTTTCCGGAAAATGCCAAACCTCCGAGATGGTGACTACGTGGTACCCCTTCTCCACGGCTTTGTTTAGTTCAAATGTCACCCACACACCGGACAGCTGTCTCTCCTGGTCGGTGTGACGGCAGTCGGCCGTCTGATTCAACTGCTCAGCACAGGTGCCACATAGTGGGAACATCAGTTTACCGTGACAGCGATAGGGGAGAACTGGATGGTACAGGCCTCTAGGGGGAGCTACAGTGCATTTCACAAGACCAAAGTATGTTTTTAGGTCGTCAAAGTCACGGTGGATTATCTGAGGGTGACCGATGGGGTAGTCTCTTCGTGCCTGAACCATTGGGTACAGACTTGTAAAGTCATAGTATCTGATTTTTTTCATCACCTTCTGTCTTGTGATACAACTTAATTGCATTTGTTCGCCCTCCGTAGAGGGCTTCTCGGGGGTTGAGACGCTCTGGTTTTTCATATGTTGACATGAACCTTTTAATGTCTGGATTATTGCTCACATCGCGCTTCCAATCACATTCCCACTTCACCACAACCGTTAGCCCATAGGTAGTCTTCAGCGCTGCCACTCTGTAACTGAACTCTTTGAGCAGCTCGCCATGTGTTTTTTTTATTTGTGAGAGGATTGATTTCGGCCTGTCCATAACACTTATCACAACCATGGAAGAAACATCCGTTAAATTCGTAACACGTATTTGTGGTGGGGCAGTACCCATCAACAAAAAACGGCCCAAAGGCCTTTTCACCTCTGTTAAGAGCGTGCTGGATGTAGATGTTGTCTCTGGATGCTACATACTGGAGCCACTGTATTGAGACGTCTGAATACGTTTTGTTTTGCTTAACGTACGACCCCTCATGGGTTAGTGCCACAGTGTCTCTGGGGATGAACAGCGTTTTAAACACCCCCATGCATGATCCAGCCAGCGTCGTAAATGTAAAGGGGTCTAGCCCTGTACAAGCAATGAACGCGTCCCCTGTACATTTTACACGCCTTAACCAAGACGGCCACATCGTTAATGCAATAGCGGGACAACTCTGCCCGAAAGTTGAACCGCTTGTGTTTAACAGTGTCGTACCATTCCATGAACGCTTTCTTAGACGGCTCAGTCATAGTGTCGTAGCCATAGAGAGCTGGAGCAGGATAGGGACCGATGTATTTCTCATTCTGTCGCGTATTGAAGGCGTGTGGGAAATGCCCTTTAGCACGTCAGTGAAACCCATTGCTGCAGGGGCTTTAGCTAAAGCCATGGGGAGAAAAACTGTATGAGTCGATCCATCGCTGTTTGAATACAGAGTCTGTAATCACGATCACCCTTGAACCTCGCATGATAATACTAGGACAGACACGCTGACTCACCAAATATTCCAAAACAACATAGCTGTCAAAGCCTGAGGCGTTGTGGGCGATAAACGTGTAACCTTTAAATTTCTTATTTCTGTAATGGTCGATTAATAACTCCACACATTTTGTTGTTTCAAGCATTGTTTTTCACCTTCTGTCTTGATATGCCCTGGGTATCCGGACGCCTGCTGAGTTTGAGAAATGTCTTAACATATCCTTTAAGCTGGTCTGATTTTTCTCGGAGAAATGCCAAACCTCCGAGATGGTGACTCACGTGGTACCCCCTTCTCCACGGCTTTGTTTTAGTTCAAATGTCACCCACACACCGGACAGCTGTCTCTCCCCTGAGTGGTGTGGCCGGCGTCAGCATCTGGTTAACTGCTCAGCTAGGTGCCACATAGTGGGAACATCAGTTCTGCATTGATGACAGCGATAAGGGAGAGAACTGGATGGTACAGGCCTCTAGAGCTACAGTCATTTCTAAGACCAAGTATGTTTTTAAGTCGTCAAAGTCACGGTGGATTATCTGAGGTGAGCCGATGGGGTAGTCTCTTCGTACTGAACCATTGGGTACAGACTTGTAAGAGTCATAGTATCTGATTTCATCACCTTCTGTCTTGTGATACAACTTAATTGCATTTGTTTAAGCCCTCCATTAGGGCTTCGGGGAGTTGAGGCAGCTCTGGTTTCATATGTTGACATGAACCTTTTAATGTCTGGTGTGCTCACATCACAGCACAATCACATTCCCACTTCACCTTGCGTTAGCCCATAGGTAGTCTTCAGGCGCTGCTCTGTAACTACAGACTCTTTTGAGCAGCTCGCCATGTGTTTTTTTATTTACAATGAGAGGATTGATTTCGGCCTGTCCATAACACTTTATCACAAATCCATGGAAAGGAAACATCCGTTAAAGTCCAGTAACACGTATTTGTGGTGGGGCAGTACCCATCAACAAAAAACGGCCCAAAAGGCCTTTTCACCTCTGTTAAGAGCGTGCTGGATGTAGATGTTGTCTCTGGATGCCTACATACTGGAGCCACTGTATTGAGACGTCTGAATATGCTTTTGTTTTGCTTAACGCATCGACCCCTCATGGGTTAGTGCCACAGTGTCTCTGGGGATGAACAGCGTTTTAAACACCCCATGCATGATCCAGCCAGCGTCGTAAATGTAAGGGGTCCTGGCCCATGGCCTGCGAAGCAATGGGCGGCGGTCTGTTGCATTTGCGCCTTAACAAAGCGACGACTACATCGTTAATCTGGCATAAGCGGGTTAACTCTGCCGGATTGGCGCGTGTTAGCGTCTCGATACCGATCCATGAGCACTCTTGAAGCGGCTTTCGATCATAATTAAATGGCCATAGAAACTGAACCAGAGATGAGGACCGATATTTCTCATCTGTCGGCGTGTGAAAGTATTGAAATGCCCTGCTGCGTCGGTAACCATTGCTGCGAAACTGCCAGTAAAGAAGAAAAAGCTGTAGTCGATCCGGCGCTGTTTGAATACAAGAGTCTGTAATCGATCGCCCGCTGGTATCGCATCAAATCTTCTGGGGTTTGAACAGCTGACTCTGGTAAAAACAGCTTATAGCTGAAAGCCTGGTGTGGCGATAAGCGTCTGTCTGCTAGGAGCTGCTATTTTCTGCAATGACCGTTAACCTCCATTGTTGTTTGGCGATATTCCCCTACCTTCATGTTATGTGCAGTAACTACCGTTAACGACCAAATCATGTATATTGTTCGAAATCATTCAAAAGATGTACTTATCATTACTTTCAGCGCGACTGTGGCTATGCTAGCGCGCTCATGGCTGGTCAACTAGCGTAGCCACAGCAATAAAACATTCGGTAGCCTGAGCGTGCTATTTGCACGACACCCGGCAAATGTGACGAGTGTCTCTGTATTTGAGTCTGTCATGTTATGATCGTCTTAAGTATCAGGCTTTGCGATCAAGCTTCGACATATAAATGAGGTACTAATCGTTCACTATTATACGAGCCGTGGTTGGCGATACACCTCGGACTTCCCAGCTGTGATCAGTGAAGCAGACGCCTGCATGTATGGCACACTGCGTAGCGGCAAAGTTGTTACGTAGGGCTGAAATGTTCACCGTGTAAATGCAACCATGCAAGTTTTCATATATTAGTCATCGCATTTTTAACAGTTTTGCCAGCGTGATAATATCACTATTTTCATATTCGAAATACTCAAATCTGTCGGCATCAGAAGCGACCAACTGGCGTGCATTCAACCCAGCAGCTCCATATGCGCTTTGCATAATCTATCTTCTTAAACGTAACTGCGTCATAATGAGCGAACGAGAAGAAAAACTGTCTCATTGTCGACCGGTATTCATCGGTGTAAGGGCATTTTTCGTCAGGATTTTTGGTAAGTGGCGCCCCGGCATGCGGACCCGCCCCGCCCATTCGCCTCAGCCTTAACGTCTTTGTGTCTAACGAGGAGATACAGAGGGTCATCGGTCAGTAGTGGCGTTGCCGCGTCGTCGCTAAGAAGATCGTCTGTATTATATTTATCGTTTGAGCAAGACTGTTTGAGACAAGTACTAAAGCTTTGAGACGCAGCTCATTTAAAATGCTTTGTCTGTATTAAACTGATGATCTAGACAATACCAGAAGTTCATCGCCGTGCGATGCGCTAAATGCTGGCTACTGGGGTGATATTTAGCGGATCCTTGTCTTCAGCGATATTGCGTCATGAAGATAAAGATATCAGGTGATTTATGGTAGCGCGTCCTCACCCACGCGGTGATGCCTGTGGTGGTGATATTCTTTGTTGGAGGGCTTTGAAGTACAATGTCTGGTGCGCTCCTAACGGCGGAATGAAGCTTTCTGATTATGTTTGTTTATTGTAATCGAGATTTCGAGAATTCCGACACAGGCAGAGGCGCCTGTCTGGCATGCTAGCGTTGGTGTGGCGATTGGTGATAAGCGACCTGGCACGAAGTGGTGGTACCAAATCGAACGACGTCGGCTGATTCGGGATATCGGCGATTTGCCAGCACCGCACGGCTGGTGATTACGTAACGCGACCTCAGTCATCTGCGCATCTACATTGTGTTTTTGGACCTGGCGGTTCCGATTTATTATTAAAACGTTATTCATATTATTACATTACATTATTTTTTACCAGGCCACTATGTTGCTACGTATTTTTACTGCATCTTTCTGTGGTCAAGTTACCAGCGGTATGAATATGTCTGTTCGGAGCTACTGGCTGAAAATGCTACCGTCTCTGCTAATCTCAGAAAGGTCTCTATGCGGCAATCGCGCTACGGCCGTGGCGTGACAAATCAACGTCTTGTGGTGGTATGTTTCACTGCATGCCAGCTACGTGTGTTGCTAAATTATCAACTTTGAGATTCTAGCGGCGATATCACTTCGACGTTGTCAGTGACGTGGTGACACTGGCGAAGGATACCTCGTCGCCAGTATTGTGCTAAAGAGGCACCGACATGTGATCAGCACTTCCAACTGCTACTGGCTGCTAGAGCTGTCAATATGGCTTGCAGTAATGCACCATCAATATGTACTGTGATTTTGAAGACCTCTGATGACGGGACGAGCTGTGTGTACACAACTTTGAATTCACAACTTTATGAAGTGTTTGGAAGATATAACACACACAATCACATTCTATCACCGCATTCCCGCTGACTACTGACTGACTCCTGCTCGAGTGAAAATCAGAAGGTGTGGTCTGTGTCTGATGTTCTTTGTTCTCTCCCTTCAAAAGTGCCTATGAAGATGACAATAAGCTGCAGTGATCACACACACACACCACACACACACACACAACCAGGCACTTCTCGCTGCTGTCCCCAGTACCAGCTTCAAATGGCTTGACCATCGCTGCAGACCCCCTCCGATCATAAAAGCTGTGCCACACATAAACGCGATAACAGGTACTCACCTCCACAGCTCCGCTTTGAGGTAGCTCCTGGATTGGGGCAATTCACGCGACCCTGGGCACAGTCGACACAGATGTGTCCTGGGGCTCTGCCACATCCCCCATTGTAAAAATTGTTGGGCGCATTACACTGTCTCTCTGGGAAATCCGGCGGCGATGTGTGAACAACTCCTCCTGACCCCGATGCACTTCTGCAAATCTGCAACAGCGTTTTAGCGTCTGAGCTTTGCATGGGTACAGCGGGACTAATATATATACATATATATATATATATACATATATATGCATATATACAAAGCTTTCCATGCGTGTTAGCTGAGTATATGTTGCTCAGATACAGGACATGGTACTCTATAGTATAAGCAGTGTCCACAGCTATCCCAGTAGAAGCGGCCTCATCCAATGCAACGGTCGAGCATGAAGGTTTGAGCGGGAGAAACACCCTAGGCTCCTGAGTCACGCGACACACACACACACACTTTATGAGAGAAATTATACCTTTTAAATATTACAGGCTTATGTCTTATCAACTTACCCCCAAAGCGTCTTCCTTAGTTCTGCGCAACTCGAGATGGCATTGGGGGTTTCATTGTCCCCCAAATAGTTCCTGTGACTCACAGGGCTGTCGGGTCTTCGGTTTTCAAAGCATGAGTTTATCAAAACACCCTGCATCACAGTGTCGCTTTTGTAGAGGTATAGACGACCCATACAATGAATAAGACACCACATACCACATTGTATAAAAACTAAAAAGATAATAATAGCACCTAAGCATTTATTTATTTATTTATTTATTTATTTATGATAATTACCTCTTTCAGCTTTCTTAGGAGTGTCCTGATCGTCTTCTTTTTCTTATTACGCCAGTGGACTCATTTAAGAGTTGACTTATACTCTGTAATGCAGGTCTCCACATAAAAATCAGAACAATAAGGATAAGGTCATATGACATAAAAATCACATTATATAACAGTGTCTTGTCAATATATATATGTGCATATACCTTGTTGGAAAATCATCATCAGAGTCCCAAGAAGCATTACTCAATCTTCGTAGAAGACCCTAATGATGCGGACTGGATAGAGTAAACATACATTGAACAAAACGTTTTTAAACTCATGAAATTGTATTATATGAAAAAAGACATATATTAGAATAGTGTTACACATAACGCTGCTTTTTTTAAAATTTACTCACCCTTTGTAGACATGACTGTAAGATGTTTTTCCTCCTGCTTTTCTTCACCAAACGAGTTAGAAAAGGAAAATACACCAGTTGGTCTGGTTGGGAAGGGCGAAGGAAAAACGAACTGCCAAGCTAGCTAGCTAACAGATGTTAGCTATAAGAAACGTCAGGGAAAAAGAGGCCAGATAGACCGTTACAACGTCTTTTAAAAGCGGATAAAACACACCCTGTGTGACGAGCGGTCACTATAACCGTACCTCCACCTCTTCACCCCCTTTAATCATAGGCTAGCGTCACGTTTTTTAACACCTTTCACATAAATCTAAATATATTATCAACATACGCCCCCCTACGTAGATGCACACCGCGACGACGACGTCATCACGCACTCCGGCGGCGTACACAAAGACTCCCCACCAAACTCCCCTTACAGGAATACATGATTTAAAAACTTCAACAAGTTGTGGCTGACCACTCCGTACAGGCACGGCTGTGTTTCGCACAGATCTCCCTTCCATTCATCGGGCCCAACAAACCCGGGGGCTATAGATTTATTTATTTCTACATTTTTTAATTGTTAGTTAAAAAAATAAAATAAAATATATATGTGAGTGGTGCACGCAACTTCGACCGTGATGACTACGTCATCACGTTCGTGAGATGCGTACACGGCTTCGACTATACGCCTAATCTGCCCCCACACCTCGAAAATTAAAGTTAAAAAAAAAAAAAAAAAAAAAAAAAAAAGATTCTACAAAAAAAATTTCTTGGTTCCAAAGCGCAGGCACGTCACATGCACGCGCGTGCACGCGCGTACGTGCACGCGCAAAGGTGGGGGGTTATCACTACTACTTATATTTGTAAGTATCCCTTGTAATCCCTTTTACTCTGATTTTGACGAACTACATTGTATGTGATTTTGTTGTTGTTGCTATGTATATTGCTATAGCCTACCTGCTCAATCTCTAACTGGCTATACTAAACACATTCTCTTTTTATTTTGTTGTAGCGTTCTAATGTTATTATTATTATTATTATTATTACTGTTTGTGTTCCCAATAATGTACATGAGATCATTTTCCGTCATAGCAAGTTTTTTTTTGATGATGCAGGCAATTCATTGATCAAAATTGATTGTTATCATACAGTAACCAACCTGTTCATTCGAGTCACTCCTGATCTGAGTGCCATGTCCTTTCCTCTTCCTATACTTTTGAAATTGTTTTAATTCAAGTTTATCTAATTTCTTTCGGTTTTAATTACATTCATCTATTTAAAGTGTTGATTATGTTCTTCAATGATCACAGGTGCTGTTTAATCACTGATTGAATCTGTACCCAGCATCCTGATAAAGGTAAGTGAAATTATCGTTTATGCTGTAAAATGGTATAATTTCTCAAGCAGGAGCTTGAGTCTGACTATGTGATGGTACAGTGGCGTTTTTGTGCCAATATTATGACTTTACTTTAAAGCTGTAAAGCAGATACTTAAACTATGATGTATGAAGAACTTAAGTGTTTATCTTGGACAACATTGATTGTTTAAGTTGGGTGCGGACTACATGCTCCTCTGCTACAGGACCCTGGACATGACCTGGATTACGTCTCATCGTCACACAGCAGGGTAAGGACTGAGAACAATTCTAAAGTAAAAAAGCTACAGGGAAAGCTAACGACTGGGCCCCAAACTCTGATTGTGGGTGACTCTGCTGTGAAAGATATAAAAAGCAGTAAAAACACCAAAATACTCTGTTTTCCCAAAGACATGGTGTCTGACTTGGCCCAAAGAATCCCACATATCGTAGCAGCACACCCAACTGTGAAGAACATTGTACTGCACATAGGGTCAAATGATGTTGTAAAGCAAGAGTCTGAAGTGCTGAATCGTGACTTTATGAATCTGCTGAACGCAGTCAGCTCCGTAAACGCAAAGGTGTTTATCAGTGGCCCTATACCGCCAGTCAGAGGAGGAGCTGAGAGATTCAGCAGACTGTTGGCACTGAACAGATGGCTTTCAAATGCATGTACCAACCATTCTCTGCAGTTCATTGACAATTTTAACATTTTCTGGGGCTGCAGACATCGTTTTTAAAGCAGATGGACTATTCCTTAACAAGCCAGGAGTAAAGCTGTTCACCTCTAGCCTACTTTACTTTCTGCGCCACACATCTGCTCCCTTGGCCAAGGACACGAGACAAGATGTACCAAAACAAGAGGAAGACACAACAACAAAGTGCGGCAGTGAGCCACCACAGCCCCCCACCTGAGCAAAGATTTGACCATGGGAGACCAAAGAGCAGAGATGAGAAATCTCAACCCATCTTCTCACCCGTGCAACACTCCTCAAGCCCCCTGTGACAACCACTGACAGCTATGAGGACCTCTTTAAGGATATGTCGCTCTCCCCTCTTGCCCACATCCCCATGTTGGAGTTCACTGACCAGATGAAGCAGCTGGTAAATGCTGGAACCAAGTATGCCCCCCTTCCTTCTCCCATCGTAAAACGCCAGGCACCTCTGCCCCCTCAAGGACGGCAGCTAACTCCCTCTCCCCCAAACTGATAAGGATGCTTGTGTGCAAAATGCAGTAAGCATTAACTGATATGGGCCGGGTCCAGGCTGCATGCATAGTAGCACTCATGACTCTTTCCAAGACAAGCCTGGGCCCTGCGTATTAGGTTCTTCCACAATTTATGTTGTGATAGGTAATAGAAAAAGAATGGCAAATAAGCACGTAACTGCAAACTTTGCAAATTTAGCATCCATTCCTCGTCAGCCACAGTCTGTCCCAAAAAATGAAAACGCACTAACATTAGCCCTACTAAACGTTAGGTCTTTGGCAGGAAAATCATTTTTTAATCAATGATTTTATTATCAAGAACAATCTTGATTTTATGTTTTTAACTGAAACCTGGTTGGACCATAATAACAGTGCTGCTGTTCTCATTGAGTCAGCCCCCCTAACTTTAGTTTTATGAGTGAGAATAGAGTGAATAAGAAAGGAGGTGGAGTCGCCATTTTGTTTAATGACTCATTCCAATGTACGCAAATATCTTACGGAAATTTTGCTTCTTTTGAATATGTGGCTCTTCAGCTAAGATCCTCCCCTCAAGCTCTACTTCTAAATATCTACAGGCCACCTAAATACTGTGCATCCTTCTTTGACAATTTTAATGAACTGCTGTCTATAATCTGTATTAACTTTGACCGTGTAATTATTGCTGGTGATTTTAACATTCATGTTGACAACCCCCAGGACCGAGGGACCAAAGAACTGTGTTGTGTTTTTTGAAAGCTATGGACTGACTCAGCATGTGACACAGCCCACGCACAATAAGGGGCACACTCTGGACTTGATTATCTCCAAGGGTCTGAACATTCCCAAGGTTGTGGTGACTGATGTTGCTCTCTCTGATCATTCCTGTGTTTTCTTTAACGGCACTATCTCTGTGCCCAAAAGTGTTCAAACAAAGTTAATCAGAAAACGGTATATTACTGAAAACACCAGTGAATCATTCATTCAGCTTTTCTCCTCTACACCCACCCTCACTGGGGCCTCAGTCACTGAGCTTGTAGATAATTTCAACTGTAAAATTACAACTGTTATTGATGCTATTGCTCCCACTAAGGTCAAAGCTGTCTCTGGTAAGAAAAGATCTCCATGGAGAAATTTTTATAGGTGTGAGAACAGAAAAAAGAGAGTGTCGAAAAGCTGAACGCAGTTGGCGAAAAATCTAATCTCCAGGTCCATTATAACACTTATAAAGAGAGACTTCGCATTTATAATCTGGAACTAAGAAATGCAAGACGGTCCTTTTTCTCTGACATTATCGCCAGAAACAATAATAATTCACGTGCTTTGTTTGCTACTGTTGATAGATTAACTAACCCTCCAGTACCGGTAGCATCTGAACTGTTGTCTACCAAGGCTTGCAACGACTTTGCCTCCTTCTTCACAGACAAAATTCAGAAAATTAGACAAACAGTCAGTGCCTCCTTATCAAGTACAGTATATGTGTTGTCACACTGTGCACGCAAACAAATTCCAGCATGACACAATTTCATACGATCAACCTTAAAAACCTGGAGGACATTATACAGCATCTGAAAAACCTCCTCCTGTTGCCTTGATATTCTACCAACGGGTGTTTTCAAAAATGTTTCAAGTGTTTGGCTTCAGATCTTCTACAGATTGTAAACACATCTCTGCTCTCAGGTATTTTTCCACAGGCCCTAAAAACTGCAGTCATCAAGCCACTCCTAAAAAAGAACAATCTAGACACGACACTAATGAGCAACTATAGGCCAATATCAAACCTTCCATTTTTTAAGTAAAATCATAGAAAAAGTGGTTTTTTCAACAACTCAACCTTTTCTTATTGCTAAACAACAGTTTTGATGCCTTCCAGTCAGGTTTTCGACCAAACCACAGCACTGAGACGGCTCTTGTTAAAGTCTTTAATGACATCCACTTAAACACAGATAGTGGCAAAATTTCAGTCTTAGTATTACTTGATCTCAGTGCTGCATTTGATACGGTAGACCATGACATATTGCTTGACCGATTGGAAAACTGGGTTGGTCTTTCTGGCTCAGTACTAAAGTGGTTTGAATCCTATTTAAAGAATAGGGACTACTTTGTGTCTATAGGTAATTATACATCTGAGCATACAAACATGACGTGTGGAGTTCCCCTAAGGCTCAGTTCTGGGCCCTCTTCTGTTCAACATCTACATGCTTCCACTGGCTCAGATTATGGAAAACAACAAAATAACTTACCATAGTTATGCAGATGACACACAAATTTACATAACCTTATCGCTAGGGAACTATAGCCCAATACAACAATTAAATATGTGCATTGAACAAATTAATGATTGATGTGCCAGAACTTTCTTAAATTAAATGAAGAAAAACGGAGGTGGTTGTTTTTGGAGCAAAAGAGGAACGATTGAAAGTCAGCGCTCAGCTTCAAATGACAATGTTAAAAACAACAGACAAAGCCAGAAATCTTGGTGTAGTCATGGACTCAGACCTAAATTTTAACAGCCACATTAACATAATTAAAAAATCAGCCTATTATCACCTTAAAAATATATCAAGGGTTAGAGGACTTATGTCTCAGCAGGATCTGGAAAAACTTGTCCATGCTTTTATCTTCAGTAGACTTGACTACTGTAACGGTGTCTTTACAGGTCTCCCTAAAAATCAATCAGACAGCTGCAGCTGATTCAGAACGCTGCTGCTCGAGTCCTCACTAAAACCAGGAAAGTGGATCACATCACTCCAGTACTGAAGTCTCTACACTGGCTTCCAGTGCCTCAAAGAATTGATTTCAAAATACTTTTACTGGTTTATAAATCACTAAACGGTTTAGGGCCAAAATACATTTCTGATCTGCTACTACATTATGACCCACCCAGACCTCTCAGATCGTCTGGGACAGGTCTACTTGTTGTCCCCAGAGTCAGAACTAAACAGGGGGGAAGCAGCGTTCAGTTTTTATGCTCCACATATCTGGAACAAACTCCCAGAAAACTGTAGGTCCGCTGCAACTCTCAGTTCTTTTTAAATCTAAGCTAAAGACCTATCTTTTGATGTTGCTTTTCTTTAAATAATCTATTTTATTAACTTTAATTTCTTATACTGCACTGTAACTTTTATTCTTATACTGCACTATCAATTTTATTCTTGTTTTAATTTGTTTATTAATGTTTTTAAATTGTTTTATAACTGCTCTTTAATGTTTTATGTAAAGCACTTTGAATTGCCCTGTTGCTGAAATGTGCTATACAAATAAAGCTGCCTTGCCTTGCCTACATCAATTACTTTTGCCTATGTCTTAAAGGGAAAACACATCCGCTGTGTATGTAACGTGTATGAAAATACAGCTGCAGTGCTGCCAAACACCTGTAATGGAAGGATCAGTGGGCTATACCCCAACCCTGCTGACCCACACTCTTTTTACAGTTGTGGTAATGGAATAGCCTCCCTCCAAAACTGCCCATCAAATCTGGTCTTTAACCCAAAAATGCAGCTGCTGTGACTATCCTGTAACTCCACCTACCACAACTACAACTCCACCTACTACAACTACAACTCCCCTACCACAACTACCACAACTCCCCTACCACAACCACAACTGCCCCCTACCACAACTACAACTCCACCTACTACAACTACAACTCCGACACC
>JABUOV010000034.1:7500-15000 GCA_025617405.1 Perca schrenkii
TGTGTAAATTTCAGAGTATTTAAGAAAATCCGTACATTTCACGTTTTTTATAGAACATAGACAGACATACATTTTCAGATTTTGTGGTCTTTTTCTTTCATGACATGTCTTCTTTAAGAAAATTATTTTCAACAATATTATTATCACCAAACTCCACCAGACTCCATGTAAATAATCAGGACTTTTAGCGTGTATAGAGCCAGCATATCTCCACCAGAATCCATGTAAATAATCAGGATTTTTAGCGTGTATAGAGCCAGCATATTTCCACCAGACTCCATGTAAATAATCAGGACTTTTAGCGTGTATAGAGCCAGCATATCTCCACCAGACTCCATGTAAATAATCAGGACTTTTGGCGTGTATAGAGCCAGCATATCTCCACCAGACTCCATGTAAATAATCAGGACTTTTAGTGTGTATAGAGCCAGCATATCTCCACATGTAAATGAGTGAATTAAGGATTTATTTCAACCAAACCAGAGTGGTGTTTGTTGGAACAGTGGAAAGATGAACCAAGACGGCTTTTGGTAGTTTTATTTAGTTTCTGTCCACTTTGAATGAAGCGTGTTTTACGATGATAAAAGTCCTGATTATTTACATGGAGTCTGGTGGAGATATGCTGGCTCTATACACGCTAAAAGTCCTGATTATTTACATGGAGTCTGGTGGAGATATGCTGGCTCTATACACGCTAAAAGTCCTGATTATTTACATGGAGTCTGGTGTAGTTTGGTGATGGTGATTTCGGGGCTGTTTCATGTTAAACTAAAAGGATCTTACTCTTTAACTAAAAGGTCTATCTCTGTAGGGATCCATCCCATAATGTTGTCAGACACTTAGAATAATAATCTCAGTCTGTCAGCAGCAGCAGCAACAGAACTTTTAGTGCACTCTAACTGTCTAAACCGACATTGCAGTTTGTTTTTTTGGCTAAATTAACCCTCTCTGTCTTCCTCTATTTTCAAGGCGTCGCCCCATTTCGTGGCTCTTGTGATGAAACGGCTGGCCGGCTGTGATCCATGAGGACTTGGCTCGCCATAATAATCCGCTAAAGAGCATTAGCGTGCTAAGTTTAGCGCACAGGGGTTGGGGATGATGCAGATATCCGAGCCCTACAACCAGAAGAACTCGCTGTTCAACACCATGAACCGCTTCATCGGCGCCGTCAACAACATGGACCAGACTGTGATGGTGCCCAGCCTGCTGCGAGACGTCGAGGACGTGAAAACGTTATCGGAGAGCGCCGCTAACGACAGTAGCAGCGGCAGCGGCAGCAGCGATGCGTTCTACGTACAAGACGGCGACATGTACAGCTCGTACGTGCTGTTAAAGTCCATCCGCAACGACATCGAGTGGGGCGTCCTGCAGGGAGAAGAAGGGCGGAAAGAGATGGTGGCCGTGGTGGGAGGAGGAGGAGGAGGAGGAGGAGGAGAAGAAGAGGAGGAGGAGGAGGAGGAAGAGGAGGACAATGACCTGGAGAAACAGTTTCATTTCCACCTGAGGGGACTCCACGCTGTGCTGTCCAAGCTGACGTGTAAGGCCAACACGCTCACCAGCCGCTACAAGGAGGAGATCGGCTGCAGGAACTGATAGACGCCAATAATCTGTAGGGCTGTCCTCGATTAAAGATGTTCTTAGTCGACTAACGCTTATAGGATTTTGTCGACTAATCGATTAGTTGATTTAATCAGAGCTGTGCTCTTTGAGAGGTGGTTAAGACTAGAAAAGCACAATATAAATGTACAGTACAGGCCAAAAGTTTGGACACACCTCATTCAATTCGTTTCCTTTTTATTTTCATGACTATTTCCATTGTAGATTCTCACTGAAGGCATCAAAACTATGAATGAACACATATGGAATTATGTACTTAACAAAAAAGTGTGAAATAACTGAAAACATGTCTTATATTTTAGATTCTTCAAAGTAGCCACCCTTTGCTTTTTTTTGATAACTCTGCAAACCCTTGGTGTTCTCTCAATGAGCTTCATGAGGTAGTCACCTGAAATGGTTTTACCTTCACAGGTGTGCTTTGTCAGGGTTCATTAGTGGAATTATTTCCCTTATTAATAAAAAAAGCAAAGGGTGGCTACTTTGAAGAATCTAAAATATAACACATGTTTTCAGTTATTTCACACATTTTTGTTAAGTACATAATTCCATATGTGTTCATTCATAGTTTTGATGCCTTCAGTGAGAATCTACAATGTAAATAGTCATGAGAATAAAAAGGAAACGCATTGAAAGATAAGGTGTGTCCAAACTTTTGGCCTGTATTTGTAAATGTAGTTAATTAACCATCTGTTAAACTGAGTTTCTCCACAATTAATCCTGCAAAAGCACCACTTTAAATCTTGTGTTTACCATAAATGTGCTCAGAAGTTTCTTGGAAATAAGTAATTAAGCACGAATAAGCATAAAAAATGACTAATCAAAGACCATAACGACCCATTAGTCGACTAATCGACTAAGAGGTGGCAGCCCTAATAATTTGGGTTGTTTTTTGCACGCCAATCGGCTCGGTAACTTACGAGTTTAGACGCAGGGGGGAAAAAAACGTAACTCTCCTGGTGTCTTTGGGTCAAATCTGACCCATTTTCAAGAAGTTTTTATAGCAGAAATTTGGGTTTCTGTCAACGAAATTGTCCAAAAAAATATATATATATATGAACGTGGATGGTTCTGTATAACTATTACTCTTCACAAGTCAAATGAACGATCAGTTCACTACTTTCATTCCATTTTATAGCATTTTGGGGGGGGGAATTAAAAAAGAATATTAAAAAAAAGTGGGAAAAAATCCCGAAAAAGCTTAAAAAACGTGGCAAAGTCAAAAAATTTCAAAAAAAGTGACAAAAATGTTGAGAAAAGACGACCAAATAGTTTTAATTTTAAATTTTGATCCAGAAAAACTAAAGAAGGTCAATTGGGAAGAGCAACACAAGGGTTTAAAATGTCTCTTTAATGTTTATTGGATTTACACTCTTTGAAATGTTGGAACAGATTAATCTAGAACTGCACAGGTTATTCTAGAGCTGTGAAGATTAATCTAGAGCTGCGAAGATTAATCTAGAGCGGCAAAAATTAATCTAGAGCTGAACAGATGAATCTAGAGCTGCACAGATTAATCTAGAGCTGCAAAATAAATCTAGAGCCGCACTGATTAATCTAGAGCGGCACAGAATAATCTAGAGCGGCACATATTAATCTAGAGCTGCACTGATTAATCTAGAGCTGCAACAATTAATCTAGAGCTGCACAGATTAATCTAGAGCTGCAAAAATTAATCTAGAGCTGCACTGATTAATCTAGAGCTGCGAAAAATAAATCTAGAGCTGCACAGATTAATCTAGAGCTGCAAAGATTAATGTAGAGACTGCACAGATTAATCTAGAGCTGCACTGATTGATCTAGAGCTGCAAAAATTAATCTAGAGCTGAACAGATGAATCTAGAGCTGCAAAGATTAATCTAGAGCTGCGAAAATAAATCTAGAGCGGCGCTGATTAATCTAAAGCTGCAAAAATTAATATAGAGCTGCAAAGATTAATCTAGAGCTGCGAAAATAAATCTAGAGCTTTAAAAATTAATCTAGAGCCGCACAGAGTATTTTTAGACTGTTTTTGATAATTATTAATCAGTTTGAGTCATTTTTTTTATGATAAAACAGGTAAATTTGTGTGATGTCATCTTCTTAAATGTGAATATTTTCTACTTTCTTCTCGACTCTGGGACTATACTAAACCTTTCATCCTTCCTTCCTGCATTTCTTTCCTTCCCTTCCTCCTTTCTTCGGTTCCTCCTTATTTATTCCTCCTTTACTTTCTTCTCATCCTTCCTTCCTTCCCTTTTCTTTCTTCCTTATTGTCCTCCCTACTTTATTCCCTTAGTACTTCGTTTACTCCTTTCATTCCTTCTTTACATTCTAACTTAAAAGCTTAAAGTGTGGAGCCACACACACACACACAGACACACACAGACACACACACAACAGACACACACACACAGACACACACAGACACACACACAACAGACACACACACACAGACACACACACACAGACACACACAGACACACACACACAGACACACACACAACAGACACACACACAGACACACAACAGACACACACAGCCTCACACACACAGACACACACACAACAGACACACACACACAATCACACACAGACAGACACACACACAGATACACACAGACAGACACACACAAACACAGATATACACACACACAATCACACACACCCACACACACATAGAGACACACAACAGACAGACACACACAGTTAATCTCCAACTATTCTGATAATCCATTAATTAGTGCGAGCTGTTATTTTTAATAATGAATCAGGTGATCTTGTGTGATGTCAGCTCGTTAAACATGTATATTGTTCTAGTTTCTTCTCTCTTCGGGGAAACTGAATACTTTTTGAGTTGTGGACACAACCAGACATGTGATGACATCATCTTTGGGCTTTTTTGGGAACCACTGACCCACATTTCAGAGCCCAGACTACTCATCCATTCATCCCGATAGTAATCCACACATGGCTGCTGTAAATGCCCCCAATGTTTACATTTGGCGCTTATTTTGTTGACCTATTTAACGTTGTTTTTTTTATGTTTTGGTGGTTTTATTTTCAATCTTTTTTGTCGTTTGTTTTGGGACATTTTCTCGTTTATTTAACTTTTTTTCTCGTCATTTTGTCGTTTTTTTTAAAAGTCTTTGTCGGGGGGTTTTTAACGTTTTTTGACGGGTTTATTTTAACGTTTTGGTGTGTGTTTTTTCGCCAATTTTGATCGCTTTTTTTCGAACATTTTATCACTTTTTTTAAAGTTTGTTTTTCAACATATTTTGTCTTTTTTTGTGTCGTTTTGTTGCTTTTTTTTTTTTAGCAGTTTTATTTATTTATTTTTGGCCTCAAAAACGTACATAACGACTTAAAGCGATTATCAAAATAGCTGAAAATGAATGAAATAGTTGATTTAATCTTTGCAGGAGTTTCCCTTTAACCCAAACAGTCCCACTGACGGAACTAAACGATGATTTATTTGGAGTTAATGACATAAAATGTGCAGAAATGTCTGTTTATTTGACCCTTAAAGGGGCCCTGGAGCCGCTGTTTGTCTGAGGCTGTTTACACTCCGTTAGTTACTGTTGTCTTTTGTCATTTCGTGCTGTAAACTCACAACTATGCAACGTTAAAAAGCATTTATTATGACTGAAATGTGTGTGTGTGTCTTTTAATGGGAAGACTTTATGACTTTGAGGTCAATATTTGTGTCAAAAGTTCAGTTTTGAACATTTTAATCAGGGTTATTTGTCAATGTCATTATAATACTTTATTAACTGCCAAAAAAATAAAATAATGTTTGACCACAGGGCCAAATAAAGGTTTGGAAGAATACCTTTTGAGACTTTTTTTAATTTTTTTGAGTACAAGAACTGGTTTTGATGATTTTGTTTTATTCTAAACCCACCAGACTCCATGTAAATAATCAGGACTTTTAGCGTGTATAGAGCCAGCATATCTCCACATGTAAATGGGTGAATTAAGGGTTTATTTCAACCAAACCAGAGTGGTGATTGTTGGAACAGTGGAAAGATGAACCAAGACGGCTTTTGGTAGTTTTATTTAGTTTCTGTCCTCTTTGAATGAAGTGTGTTTTATGATGATAAAATGACTGATTATTTACATGGAGTCTGGTGAACGCACCATGTAGACACTGGTCATGTATCCCTATGTGTATGTGTCTTTGTGTGTGTGTGTGTGTGTGTGTGTTTGTCTGTCTGTCTGTCTGTGTGTGTGTGTGTGTGTGTGTGTGTGTGTGTGTGTGTGTGTGTGTGTGCGTGCGTGTGTGTGTGCGTGCGTCTGTGTGTGTGTCTGAGTGTTTGTGTGTCTCTGTGTGTGTGTGTCTGTCTGTCTGTGTGTGTGTGTAGATGTGTGTCTGTGAGTGTGTGTGTGTGTGTGTGTGTGTGTGTGTGTGTGTGTGTGCATGCGTGTGTAGATGTTTCTGTGTGTGCGTGCGTGTGTGTGTGTGTGTGTGTGTGTGTGTGGGTCTGTGTGTGTGCATGCCTCTGTGTGTGTCTGTGTCTACGTGTGTGTGTGTGTGTGTGTCTGTGTAGATGTGTGTGTGTGATACTTTTTTTTACCCTAATTTGTGCATTTTTTTTAAACGTTTGTTTCGTTCATTCCGACATTTTTGATGATTTTGATGATCATTTGTTTTCAACCATTATTTTTTTAAAGCTCTTTCCTCGTATTTCCCCTCTAATAACGTTAATATAAACACCTCCATCCAGCCTACACATTATTTATTTTATTTATTTTATTTATTTTATTATATTTATTACATTTATTACATTTATATAGCGCTTTATCACAGACACTCAAAGCGCATTTACACTACTAATTCAACACACTTAGTGTCCAGTAAGTCGTCTGTGGGACGATGAAGCTAAAATAACCAAAAGTTAAATATAGCCGTTACGTGAACAGTTTAAGCGCCGGTGGACTGAGTCTCTCTCGCAGATAATCTCGGTGTAATCTCCATCCTTCCACCTGAGGCTCAGTAACACAGATTAACTGATCGGATGAGAAGCCAAAGAGAGAGAGAGAGGAACGTCGAGACACGAAAAAACGGGAAAATCCACAACAAAACGACGAGGAAAAGACTGACGCGAAGAACCGAAAAGCTGGTTTTTATTTTGTAATCCTTAATCCGTACGGACACGAGAGATATCGGCTGGATTTGCGGATCTGTCGCTCAGATAATCCCGACAAAACATCGCCTCTTCATCCTTTCAACTGACCACTGATCGCTCATCTGTGCTTGCTGTGCAACTCGTAGCTGCCAAATGCTAACTGCGGCTAGCCTGTAGCTTCAGATTAGCATTGTAGCCTGTGAGTAGTTTCGCCAATCTGAAAATTAACTTCTTCTGACTGTAATTTAGCCTTAACCGCGCACGTAGCCTGGCTGTAGTTTTACCTAGTTGCTAAATTAGATTTGGCTTTCATTAAGTTTTCTTGTAATTTAGCATAGTTGCTAACTGCAGCTAACCTAGTTTAGGATTAGCATTGTAGCCTGTTGACTCAACCTGTAATATATCAGGCTGTACTGTAACTTCTTCTGACTGTAATTTAGCCTTTAGCTCACACGTAGCCTGGCTATAGTTTTACCTAGCTGCTAAATTAGCTTTGGCTTTCATTAAGTTTTCTTGTAATTTAGCATAGTTGCTAACTGCGGCTAACCTAGCTTCGGATAAGCATTGTAGCGTGTGTACTATGCTGTTCTGTAATTTCGCCTAGCTTCATCCAAATTAATTTGGATGAAACTTACTTTAGCCGTAATTCATTTTTGTTGAGACTAAGTTAGCCTAGCTGCAATTTAGCCTGATTATAATCTAGCTGGCTATAAATTAGCCTAGCTCCGACATAGCCTAGCTGTAGCTTAATCTAGCTGCTAAGTAACCTTGGTTTTAAT
>JABUOV010000034.1:32500-65000 GCA_025617405.1 Perca schrenkii
GATCCATCCCGTAATGTTGTCAGACGCTTGTTTTTCATTTAATACTGGACCAATATCAAAGATTGTTGTTGCCATCAGTAGCTTAGATACAAAAACATGGAGTCCAGGTTGAAATATAAATAGTAGGAACCCTTTAAATTCTGTGTAAGTCAGCAGCGTTTGAGTTTAGAAAATCCCTACGCACCCCAAACGTCTCCAACATTCAGCTCATCTTCTTTTATGGTTTTATGGTCCAAAAGATTTCAGCCGAAAGTTTTTACTGATGTATTTAATTTATAGTTTGTCTGTCGTCTTCTTCTTTAAAGATTGAACCTTTTTTGTTAAAGTGAACTTATTTTGTGGGGTAAATGCTCGTTTTGGGCCTACATTTCATTTATTTAATTTCATTTTTCATTTTAAAGCAGCTGCACGGTTAATGTGACCAAAATACTTAATTTTTATTTTTTTTATACCCAAATAAAAATACTGAGCTTTTATTTTGACGGGGCAGATTTTCAAAATAAAATACCTGAGCAAAAAATAAATAGATAAATAAAAAAATCACTTTAATCCCGGACTTTTGCGACCCTCATCATGCTGCTTCCCCACAGAGTTTAGAAAATCCCTACGCACCCCAAACGTCTCAAACTGGGGGAACTGTAGTTTTTAGTTTCCTGTAGTTTTATCCTCTGGTTTTCTGATTTCTGTGTTGATCTGTTTTCTGTAAAACTGTTAACTGTCTGTTTCTATTTCTTGGAACTATTTTAATAAATGTTTAAGAAATAAAATGTTTTAAATGGAAAATCTTCCTCCTGAAGCTGAATTTTAATAGCCTAGAAATCTAGACCACCCTAGTGGCAGCAGTTTAGGTGGTGATAGACAGATGGTTTATCCAATCGGCTAACCAGGATTTTCAGACAGCGATAGCTCTGTTAGCTGCTCGCTAATGCTTTTTCCTCTTGGATGCTTCTTTTAGAACAGGAGTGTCAAACTCATTTTCCCAGAGGGCCAAGCTGGAAAAAAAGAATCACATCAAGGGCCAGGCATGTACATTTTATTGACATGCTTTATTTAATCAAACAAGGCCAAACCTCTGTATTATTGCATGTCTCACACAGTCTTCTCACTTACAGCTCGGTCGACATAAAGCCCCAAAAATGTAACTTAGCCATCAAAGAAAAAAGTGACACAAGAATATCGGAAAAAAAAACGTCAAAAAATGCGACAAAAACATCTGGAAAAAGTGGCAAAAATGCTGAAAAAAACACCAACAGCCTTAGCAAAAGTGACAAAAACTAGTTGAGCCAAAATGTATTATGAACCTAAATTGATATGTGGGCCGGATCAAAATGTGCGAGGGGCCGGATTTGGCCCCCGGGCCTTGAGTTTGACACATGTATTTTAGAATATGGACCAGGAACCTGAAATGGGACCTTTTTATTCCTAAATTCTCGTTACACAAACGGCAAATCTCCTTCACCAACATGTTGCTAGCTTGCTGAGCTAACGAGCTATGCTTGGCCTGCAGCAGCAGCAGCAGCAGGGGTAGCCTGGCTTGTGGTTGTATTTTCATACGCTTCTCTGATCTGATTGGTTGATTTGGCCCCGTCTATCACCAACTATAGGTGGTAGATCGACAGATGGTTTATCCAATCAGATAACCAGGATTTTCGCCCCTTCCCAAAAGTTCTCCAAAAGAAAGTTCCCAGATGGATATGCCGAGCTAATGCGAAGCGATCCATCTGGCGGAGTCAGGTTAGTAGCCTAGAGCATTATTATTGTGGAGGCCACAATAACTAAAGATCTGCTGCTGTTTTCTTATGCGAGCATCCAGACAGCACATCGCTAGGTGTGTGTTTGTGTTATCTGCAGGACAACCAACGGGAAAAGACACGGATAAGCTGGTTTTTTATATATATATATATACCGTATTTTCCGGACTATAAGTCACACTTTTTTTCCTACTTTGGCTGGTGCGACTTATGTATCAAAATATACAGTACAGGCCAAAGGTTTGGACACACCTTCTCATTCAATGCGTTTCCTTTTTATATTTCATGACTATTTACATTGTAGATTCTCACTGAAGGCATCAAAACTATGAATGAACACATATGGAATTATGTACTTAACAAAAAAGTGTGAAATAACTGAAAACATGTCTTATATTTTAGATTCTTCAAAGTAGCCACCCTTTGCTTTTTTATTAATAAGGGAAATAATTCCACTAATGAACCCTGACAAAGCACACCTGTGAAGGTAAAACCATTTCAGGTGACTACCTCATGAAGCTCATTGAGAGAACACCAAGGGTTTGCAGAGTTATCAAAAAAAGCAAAGGGTGGCTACTTTGAAGAATCTAAAATATAAGACATGTTTTCAGTTATTTCACACTTTTTTGTTAAGTACATAATTCCATATGTGTTCATTCATAGTGTTACTCTGTACATTCACAGTTAAAACACAAAGTTTTAATCAGCAGTAAAACATGATGTAATGTTGCAGAGAATCAGCTCTCTCACTGCTACTTCTACATCAAGTACATTTAGTAACAGAGCAGGACGTTGGACACAGTATTACTTCACCATGTAGTATTAATAGTTTGGAGTACTTCTTGCACTACGTCACTGATTCTGTTTAACGATAAAGTTTGTTCATCACATTTTAAACAGAGAAAACTTGTTGGAACTTGAACGTGTGGAAAGTTGCTTGTGTTGCATTCATGGGACAAAGGGATAACACACACACACACTGACAACGACAACCACAGTTACACAGAGAGAAGAAACGATGCTCTTATTGTGAAAATCTGCTTCCTGACAGGTGGAGCTGTAACGCATCATGAAATAACTTACCTGAGATCTTCTTCATCCACTCTTTGGACCGTTTGAAGAATCTGTAAGTTGCTATTTGATACTTTTAACACCACGTTAGTCTTTGGTCTCTTCAGGGTTAGTTTCTGGCTCTGTAATGTTAAATATAATGTTTCTATTTAACTTCTTATTTCCTGAGAAAGTGTGGACGACTCAAAGTCTCTGTATTAGTCTCCCTAAGGAGAAATTCGTTTTGTACAAAGATAAATTGCTGCAAGAGTAACAACAGAGACACACATCAAACACAGGGTTAAAACAGGTAGAAAAACAGATGTACACTGCTAGTCAAATAGCTGTGAAAAAAAAAAAAAACATTAATTTTAGGCTGCAGCTATCGATTATTTTAGTAATCGAATATTTTACCGATTATTCCATCGATTAATCGAGTAATCGGATAAGAAACACTTAGTAAGAAATACATAGTAAGCAGCAATAGTAAATATTTATTATTGCCGTTAACTAAAAAAAAAGAAACCTGTAGCTTGTGTATATATACAAAAGACAGGTTTCCTTTTTAGAAAAAGCAAAAAAAAATGATTGCCAAATTCCAAGACCCTTAAAAAAAAAAAAAAACATTACAATAGTACATTTTTGGTGGCCCAAATGTTAATATTTTTCACCCCATTCCCCTTCTTGCCTCTGGCTCTTTACACTGGATATGCAAAAGAGCTGTTCACTGACCAGAGGGTTTACAGCAGGGCTACTCAACTACACTGTTCTGGGGGACACGTTTTCAGAAGCCTAATAAACAGTGAGGATTATAGATATATCTATGGTGAGGAGAAAGAATAAAGAATGCATGATGACGTCATCCACGTGCATATTAAGTAGCCATGCTGGGGGGAGGAGCCGGTTTGTCTCGGCAGCGGCTAAGTTTCCGAACATTTTGAAGCAAACTAATAAAAAGTTACACTACAAACCGACAGCTTTCGTTTTAGCTTGTTGGTAAAACATGGCTATTAGCAGAGTAGCATGCTGTAGGCTAGTTGTGTAAAAAATGGCTGTTAGCAGAGTAGCATGCTGTAGGCTAGTTGTGTAAAACATGGCTATTAGCAGAGTAGCATGCTGTAGGCTAGTTGTGTAAAACATGGCTATTAGCAGAGTAGCATGCTGTAGGCTAGTTGTGTAAAACATGGCTATTAGCAGAGTAGCATGCTGTAGGCTAGTTGTGTAAAACATGGCTATTAGCAGAGTAGCATGCTGTAGGCTAGTTGTGTAAAACATGGCTATTAGCAGAGTAGCATGCTGTAGGCTAGTTGTGTAAAACATGGCTATTAGCAGAGTAGCATGCTGTAGGCTAGTTGTGTAAAACATGGCTATTAGCAGAGTAGCATGCTGTAGGCTAGTTGTGTAAAACAGCGCTATTAGCAGAGTAGCATGCTGTAGGCTAGTTGTGTAAAACATGGCTATTAGCAGAGTAGCATGCTGTAGGCTAGTTGTGTAAAACATGGCTATTAGCAGAGTAGCATGCTGTAGGCTAGTTGTGTAAAACAGCGCTATTAGCAGAGTAGCATGCTGTAGGCTAGTTGTGTAAAACATGGCTATTAGCAGAGTAGCATGCTGTAGGCTAGTTGTGTAAAACATGGCTATTAGCAGAGTAGCATGCTGTAGGCTAGTTGTGTAAAACATGGCTATTAGCAGAGTAGCATGCTGTAGGCTAGTTGTGTAAAACATGGCTATTAGCAGAGTAGCATGCTGTAGGCTAGTTGTGTAAAAACATGGCTATTAGCAGAGTAGCATGCTGTAGGCTAGTTGTGTAAAACATGGCTATTAGCAGAGTAGCATGCTGTAGGCTAGTTGTGTAAAACATCGCTATTAGCAGAGTAGCATGCTGTAGGCTAGTTGTGTAAAACATGGCTATTAGCAGAGTAGCATGCTGTAGGCTAGTTGTGTAAAACATGGCTATTAGCAGAGTAGCATGCTGTAGGCTAGTTGTGTAAAACATGGCTATTAGCAGAGTAGCATGCTGTAGGCTAGTTGTGTAAAACATGGCTATTAGCAGAGTAGCATGCTGTAGGCTAGTTGTGTAAAACATGGCTATTAGCAGAGTAGCATGCTGTAGGCTAGTTGTGTAAAACATGGCTATTAGCAGAGTAGCATGCTGTAGGCTAGTTGTGTAAAACATGGCTATTAGCAGAGTAGCATGCTGTAGGCTAGTTGTGTAAAACATGGCTATTAGCAGAGTAGCATGCTGTAGGCTAGTTGTGTAAAACATGGCTATTAGCAGAGTAGCATGCTGTAGGCTAGTTGTGTAAAACATGGCTATTAGCAGAGTAGCATGCTGTAGGCTAGTTGTGTAAAACATGGCTATTAGCAGAGTAGCATGCTGTAGGCTAGTTGTGTAAAACAGCGCTATTAGCAGAGTAGCATGCTGTAGGCTAGTTGTGTAAAACATGGCTATTAGCAGAGTAGCATGCTGTAGGCTAGTTGTGTAAAACATGGCTATTAGCAGAGTAGCATGCTGTAGGCTAGTTGTGTAAAACATGGCTATTAGCAGAGTAGCATGCTGTAGGCTAGTTGTGTAAAACATGGCTATTAGCAGAGTAGCATGCTGTAGGCTAGTTGTGTAAAACATGGCTAATAGCAGAGTAGCATGCTGTAGGCTAGTTGTGTAAAAACATGGCTAATAGCAGAGTAGCATGCTGTAGGCTAGTTGTGTAAAACATGGCTAATAGCAGAGTAGCATGCTGTAGGCTAGTTGTGTAAAACATGGCTATTAGCAGAGTAGCATGCTGTAGGCTAGTTGTGTAAAACATGGCTAATAGCAGAGTAGCATGCTGTAGGCTAGTTGTGTAAAACATGGCTAATAGCAGAGTAGCATGCTGTAGGCTAGTTGTGTAAAACATGGCAAATAGCAGAGTAGCATGCTGTAGGCTAGTTGTGTAAAACATGGCAAATAGCAGAGTAGCATGCTGTAGGCTAGTTGTGTAAAACATGGCTAATAGCAGAGTAGCATGCTGTAGGCTAGTTGTGTAAAACATGGCTAATAGCAGAGTAGCATGCTGTAGGCTAGTTGTGTAAAACATGGCTAATAGCAGAGTAGCATGCTGTAGGCTAGTTGTGTAAAACATGGCTATTAGCAGAGTAGCATGCTGTAGGCTAGTTGTGTAAAACATGGCTATTAGCAGAGTAGCATGCTGTAGGCTAGTTGTGTAAAACATGGCTATTAGCAGAGTAGCATGCTGTAGGCTAGTTGTGTAAAACATGGCTATTAGCAGAGTAGCATGCTGTAGGCTAGTTGTGTAAAACATGGCTATTAGCAGAGTAGCATGCTGTAGGCTAGTTGTGTAAAACATGGCTATTAGCAGAGTAGCATGCTGTAGGCTAGTTGTGTAAAACATGGCTATTAGCAGAGTAGCATGCTGTAGGCTAGTTGTGTAAAACATGGCTATTAGCAGAGTAGCATGCTGTAGGCTAGTTGTGTAAAACATGGCTATTAGCAGAGTAGCATGCTGTAGGCTAGTTGTGTAAAACATGGCTATTAGCAGAGTAGCATGCTGTAGGCTAGTTGTGTAAAACATGGCTATTAGCAGAGTAGCATGCTGTAGGCTAGTTGTGTAAAACATGGCTATTAGCAGAGTAGCATGCTGTAGGCTAGTTGTGTAAAACATGGCTATTAGCAGAGTAGCATGCTGTAGGCTAGTTGTGTAAAAACATGGCTATTAGCAGAGTAGCATGCTGTAGGCTAGTTGTGTAAAACATGGCTATTAGCAGAGTAGCATGCTGTAGGCTAGTTGTGTAAAAACATGGCTATTAGCAGAGTAGCATGCTGTAGGCTAGTTGTGTAAAACATGGCTATTAGCAGAGTAGCATGCTGTAGGCTAGTTGTGTAAAACATGCGCTATTAGCAGAGTAGCATGCTGTAGGCTAGTTGTGTAAAACATGGCTATTAGCAGAGTAGCATGCTGTAGGCTAGTTGTGTAAAACATGGCTATTAGCAGAGTAGCATGCTGTAGGCTAGTTGTGTAAAACATGGCTATTAGCAGAGTAGCATGCTGTAGGCTAGTTGTGTAAAACATGGCTATTAGCAGAGTAGCATGCTGTAGGCTAGTTGTGTAAAACATGGCTATTAGCAGAGTAGCATGCTGTAGGCTAGTTGTGTAAAACATGGCTATTAGCAGAGTAGCATGCTGTAGGCTAGTTGTGTAAAACATGGCTATTAGCAGAGTAGCATGCTGTAGGCTAGTTGTGTAAAACATGGCTATTAGCAGAGTAGCATGCTGTAGGCTAGTTGTGTAAAACATGGCTATTAGCAGAGTAGCATGCTGTAGGCTAGTTGTGTAAAACATGGCTATTAGCAGAGTAGCATGCTGTAGGCTAGTTGTGTAAAACATGGCTATTAGCAGAGTAGCATGCTGTAGGCTAGTTGTGTAAAACATGGCTATTAGCAGAGTAGCATGCTGTAGGCTAGTTGTGTAAAACATGGCTATTAGCAGAGTAGCATGCTGTAGGCTAGTTGTGTAAAAACATTGCAAATAGCATAGTAGCATGCTGTAGGCTAGTTGTGTAAAACATGGCTATTAGCAGAGTAGCATGCTGTAGGCTAGTTGTGTAAAACATGGCTATTAGCAGAGTAGCATGCTGTAGGCTAGTTGTGTAAAACATGGCTATTAGCAGAGTAGCATGCTGTAGGCTAGTTGTGTAAAAACATCGCTATTAGCAGAGTAGCATGCTGTAGGCTAGTTGTGTAAAACATGGCTATTAGCAGAGTAGCATGCTGTAGGCTAGTTGTGTAAAACATGGCTATTAGCAGAGTAGCATGCTGTAGGCTAGTTGTGTAAAACATGGCTATTAGCAGAGTAGCATGCTGTAGGCTAGTTGTGTAAAACATGGCTATTAGCAGAGTAGCATGCTGTAGGCTAGTTGTGTAAAACATGGCTATTAGCAGAGTAGCATGCTGTAGGCTAGTTGTGTAAAACATGGCTATTAGCAGAGTAGCATGCTGTAGGCTAGTTGTGTAAAACATGGCTATTAGCAGAGTAGCATGCTGTAGGCTAGTTGTGTAAAACATGGCTATTAGCAGAGTAGCATGCTGTAGGCTAGTTGTGTAAAACATGGCTATTAGCAGAGTAGCATGCTGTAGGCTAGTTGTGTAAAACATGGCTATTAGCAGAGTAGCATGCTGTAGGCTAGTTGTGTAAAACATGGCTATTAGCAGAGTAGCATGCTGTAGGCTAGTTGTGTAAAACATGGCTATTAGCAGAGTAGCATGCTGTAGGCTAGTTGTGTAAAACATGCGCTATTAGCAGAGTAGCATGCTGTAGGCTAGTTGTGTAAAACATGGCTATTAGCAGAGTAGCATGCTGTAGGCTAGTTGTGTAAAACATGGCTATTAGCAGAGTAGCATGCTGTAGGCTAGTTGTGTAAAACATGCGCTATTAGCAGAGTAGCATGCTGTAGGCTAGTTGTGTAAAACATGGCTATTAGCAGAGTAGCATGCTGTAGGCTAGTTGTGTAAAACATGCGCTATTAGCAGAGTAGCATGCTGTAGGCTAGTTGTGTAAAACATGGCTATTAGCAGAGTAGCATGCTGTAGGCTAGTTGTGTAAACATGGCTATTAGCAGAGTAGCATGCTGTAGGCTAGTTGTGTAAAACATGGCTATTAGCAGAGTAGCATGCTGTAGGCTAGTTGTGTAAAACATGGCTATTAGCAGAGTAGCATGCTGTAGGCTAGTTGTGTAAAACATGGCTATTAGCAGAGTAGCATGCTGTAGGCTAGTTGTGTAAACATGGTTATTAGCAGAGTAGCATGCTGTAGGCTAGTTGTGTAAAACATGGCTATTAGCAGAGTAGCATGCTGTAGGCTAGTTGTGTAAAACATGGCTATTAGCAGAGTAGCATGCTGTAGGCTAGTTGTGTAAAACATGGCTATTAGCAGAGTAGCATGCTGTAGGCTAGTTGTGTAAAACATGGCTATTAGCAGAGTAGCATGCTGTAGGCTAGTTGTGTAAAACATGGCTATTAGCAGAGTAGCATGCTGTAGGCTAGTTGTGTAAAACATGGCTATTAGCAGAGTAGCATGCTGTAGGCTAGTTGTGTAAAACATGCGCTATTAGCAGAGTAGCATGCTGTAGGCTAGTTGTGTAAAAACATGGCTATTAGCAGAGTAGCATGCTGTAGGCTAGTTGTGTAAAACATGGCTATTAGCAGAGTAGCATGCTGTAGGCTAGTTGTGTAAAACATGGCTATTAGCAGAGTAGCATGCTGTAGGCTAGTTGTGTAAAACATGGCTATTAGCAGAGTAGCATGCTGTAGGCTAGTTGTGTAAAACAGCGCTATTAGCAGAGTAGCATGCTGTAGGCTAGTTGTGTAAAACATCGCTATTAGCAGAGTAGCATGCTGTAGGCTAGTTGTGTAAAACATGGCTATTAGCAGAGTAGCATGCTGTAGGCTAGTTGTGTAAACATGGCTATTAGCAGAGTAGCATGCTGTAGGCTAGTTGTGTAAACAGCGCGGTGGACGAGAGCAGCAGCGTTAGCTACCTTGTGTCGGGTTGGCTCCGTGGAATGGATGAGTACTCTGGAGGTTTGTTACAGAGGTGATGTAGCAGCATGTTTGCAGCTTAAAATGATCCCAAACTTTCTGTGATTTTCTCTCGCCTGTCTCTCCTCTTAGACCCTCGCTATTTTCGTCTTCTTTCATTTGTAATCTGGGCCGTCAGTCTTGTGTTTATATACTGTCCGTGCTTGTGTTGTGTCCGCAGAAATCAGAAATCAGAAATCAGAAAAGCTTTATTGCCAAGTATGTTTACACACACGAGGGATGTGTCTTGGTATCGTAAGTGCACATCGCATTAAAATCATTAAAGCAACATACACAAACACACCGAGTCGCCATATGCGGCGCCATCACAACTCTCTCCTAACCCTCGCAACAGATACAGCATGACATTGGGAGAGGAGAGGGAATAAAAAAGCCGTTTTCAGACTATCCTCATAAAATAAGAACAGTGTGGGAACAGGAAAAAACACCTCAGCACATAAGCACACAGTCAGTACATTTGCACTGCTGCACATAACACAACATAACATTATAACAGGACACGCAGTAGGGGTGGGATCTTGGGTGCATTGGGATGGGGGTGATGGAGTAGAGGTAGTCCAGGACAGGCAAACAGACATCTGGTCCTGCAGCCAAACAAAGGCGCTGGCCCAGACCTGCCCGCCTGACTGGGGGAAGAAGCGGTGAAGGCGCTGGGTAGGGGGGTGGGGTGTAGTTGCAAATCTGTATGTATGTCAAAGTTCGTGTATGTGTAGGCCTGATTAGTCAAGCTACGCCCTGGGCCCCCGTAATCATGTTTACTCAGTCCGCACGATTGTCATTGCGATACACAGCCAGTTGCCATGGAGTCAGCCTTGAAACAGGACCCAGTACGAGTCAACAATCAACAGGTGTCAGTGGGAGTCGGGGGGGGAAATGAAGAGTGTGACTCGCTGTAGAGCTCCGAGGGAGTGAGTATCCAACACCGGCCTTGGCCAAGGCCAGCGCTGTTCGGGAGCCGAAAAGATAAGGTTGGAATTTGTTTTGTCTTGGGGCGAGGAGCCGGCAGATTAGTCACTCCCGACTTCTCTGAAATGTCCCCTCTGGTCTCCGTAACGATCAAATTTCCTTGCCAAAGCCGTGAGTTTCCCCAAGATCTCGTCCAACTTGTCCAACTTGTCCAGAGCTGACTGTCTCCCCCAAGATGGTATCCAGTTTTGGGCCCATGATAATCACAGTATCAAAGTTGTGGCTCATGGAGTTCAGAGTCACAATTTGAGTTCCGACAGCTCTGCCCACAGCTTCAACCATGACGGGCAGCCTGGCATTTTTGCTCTGTTCCCGTCTTCACTTTAATTTCTCGATAAACCAGGGCAATGCCTGAGCCAATCAGCAAAAGACCTGTTATCATAGTTCCGAATAGGTAGATATCTTCAATGTCCTCCAAGGAAAGAACCGCCAGACACACGACCCGCCACCTCTCCCACGCGTCCCATCGTGTAGCCAGCTGCGAACGTTCGGCAGGGCAGTCAGGTTCCCCCGAACCCGAGCTTCTCGTCGAGAAGATGGTGTCAATTGCGCTGAGAGACCAGTTGATCAAATCCATAATTCGTAGTTTAGGAGCAGTGCAGAGAGAGAGACTCTATAAGTACAAGTAACAGCAGACAACACGAGACAAGATAGCAAGCAGGGTAGGCCTGGTAGGGAGAGGGAGAGAAATGCGACCGCCTTCGTTGAGAGCAGAAAGAGAAGCGCAAACCTCTTGTGCGCTAGTAATAATCCTCCGTGCGGAAACACAGTGAGCCGTACAACCTTAATTACATTGATTTTACGAAGCTTCGAGGCAAAGAATTTGCTTCGAGCATTTTTTGTAATCGAATTATTCGAGTTATCCGAGGAATCGTTGCAGCCCTAATTAATTTATCCATTAATAAATATAAATATCCTTACAATCCATTGTAAAAATGCAGTAATTCCTTCATTCATAGCCATACATACTTTCAGTCACAAATTTACTTTAATAAAATTCATGGTCATACGTTCATCGCTGCTCATTTATGAGCTTAACTGCGAGAGGAACAAATGATTGCTTATACCTGTTATTACATTTGCAGAGAGGAACCCTGCACCTCTTTTCCTGAGTTCAATAGTTCAAACTCCGAGAACAACACGACTCTTGTGTTGGAAGGTAAATCTACATGTTGTAGCATGAACTACTACAGAGGATGTTTGAAATCCTTTGCCAGGTGTTTATACATCTGTCTGTCACCACCGTGAGGCTGCAGCCAGGAAACTTTATGGTTGTGTAGTTGAGATCTAAATGAAGGCTGAGTTTGAAGATGGGTGGGGTCCGAGACTTTCTCCCCCCTGTCTTCCCCCCTCTCTCTCTCTCTCTCTTCCCTTTCTCCCCTAGCTGTCATATCAAAAATTAAAGGTGGAAAAGCACCAACAAATAGCCATTTCTAAAGTTTTTTTATATCGGAAATATGGGTTTCTTTCAACCAAACTGCCCAAAACTTACATGGATGAACGTTACATGGATATTGTTATCGCAAATCAAATTAATGCTTACTTCTGTTGAGTTTTGGGTGTTTTTAAATGGTTTTAAATCCGTATTGTGACTAAACTTTGTGATACAGACATCTTAATCCGATTTTAACTATTAATCAAAAATAATTCATAATTTCAGATTTTTTTGTGTCTAAAAAATTAGGTATAATGTCATTAATTAGGTTTATTGACCATGGATAAATAAAGCGTTGAAAAAAGTGACAAAACATTTTTTTAAAGCGTCAAAAGCAATGAAAAAGGTGACAAAAATGGGGGGAAAAAAATGCAATAAAAAGTTCAATTTTTAATTTTGAGGCAAAGACAACACAAGGGTTAAGTTAGCGAGTAGTAAATATATGTCGAAAATCCACGTAAGGAGGTTGGTTGGGGTGGTGGATGGGTAAAACAATTGCGGACTTTCACCCAGAAGGCCACCGTGTGGCGTTTTGTTTCCCTGTTAAACGTCCCGTTATTGTGGCGTGACTACAGAGAGAGCAAGCTAGCCTGAGCAGAGGAGAGTTTTAAGTTTGGCAGCGAAGATATCAAGTGAATACACAGCACATGGATGTAAAATAAGATCGGTACAGCAGAGTTTGCAGTTGTGCACTCTATAAGCTGTAGCAGGAAAAGTTAACAATTGTTGTTGTTTTCGGTGCGTTCGTGACGTTGGTGACGCTCCAGAAGAAGAAAAACAAAGGCATACTGGTGTACCGTATTTTTCGAACTATAAGTCGCTCCGGAGTATAAGTCGCATCAGTCAAAAAATGCGTCATGAAGAGGAAAAAAACATATATAAGTCACACCGGACTATAAGTCGCATTTATTTAGAATATAAATACAAGAGTTATTCAACTACACAATAGCACACAGAACAACAGGCTGAATACGGTAGGTGTCCGGTATGTTAACGTAACACATTAACAGTTATTGAACTATACAATAGCACACAGAACAACTAGCTACCAGGGCGTGGAGCATGGAGGTATTAAAAGGCGTGGAGACGTAGCTGCACCGTTAACGAGCCCCTCCAGACTCCTTCCTCCAGCTCTCCGGCCATCTCGCTTTCAGCCCGCGATTAGCCGATTAGCTTTCTTTGATTTCTTCATTGCAGTAAGAGTCACCTTTTCTCCAGTCTCCCTCATAAGTTTCTCTCATTTCAAACTTTCTTTCTGCTGCTCGATTACCGTTTTCGGCTGCATATTTTACTACCTGCAGTTTGTTATCTCTTTTCTTTCTCAGTTGTCTTTAGGAGGAACGTTCTAGTTGTCACAAGCCTAGAGCGCCCTCTCGCGGCTGTAGACGGTAATGTTTTCAGTATGAATTAACATTTAAAAACATGTTAAATTATATATATTTTGATATATAAGTCGCACCTGACTATAAGTCACAGGACCAGCCAAAGTAGGAAAAAAAGTACGACTTATAGTCCGGAAAATACGGTACTTGCAATGGGAAATTAGTGTATCATTAGCAGATTGTCCTGTTCTAAACCCTGCATATATGTGCACAGTTTTTGGTGGGAAAAGCGTATAAGAAACTAACGAACAAAAAAATTAACAAAACAACACAAAACTGATCAGTATCGGCCCTTTATCAGCAGATATTGATCATTCATGATGATCGACAATCAGTATCGGCGTATATTTCCCCGTTAATCTCCGTATGGACCAAAAAAAACTCCAATAAAAATGTCGCAGAGAACACGTATCAATAGATTAAAGGTATAGTGGAGGATTTTCTTTTTCCGGGTGGATCATCAAGACTATTGGTCCTCCTGGTTGTCAATCATTCCGGTGATGTGTTTACGTCCCTAGCTTTCAGGTGTATATGTGTGGTGAGCTTGAGCTACGGTTTCAGACATTCATTGAAGCGTTGAAGCTTTTGGGAGAATATTTCACACGCTGGCGTGCGCTAAAAGCACAGGTTGGGCTTCCCACTGATGCCTCAGTCGTGAAGTTTCTACTCCACAGGTAAAGTTTGGCTATTTGGAGAAATCCATTTAAAATCACTGCTAGTAAAAGTTGATGTAGCTAAGCTATGATTAGCGATGCTAGCCCTGGCACAAGTCACGCACCGCGCACACACGGTAAACATCTCAATTTGTTTAAAAGGTCAAATCTTCTTTAGGAAAGTAGGCTTGTATGAGCCATGCCGACAGCAACTTGTAAACAGTGCACTCTCGTGCACACGTTTAATAGGCGTTCCCTCTCGGGAGCAGGCAGAGGGTTGAGCATGAGCATTATTTCAAGGGCGGTTCTTTTCTAAAATTCGGGAAAATCCTCCACAATACCTTTAAAATAATGTGACCATTACACGAACTAGCGTGAGACCTGGTTGTAAAGTCAGACACAAAGATTCAGAATAAAAAAAATGTAGTGACCTAAAAGCCTCTCTTACTGTTGTAGTGATGAGTGGAGGAGGAGGAGGAGGAGGAGGAGGAGGAGGAGGAGGAGGGAGGAGGAGGAGGAGGAGGAGGAGTGTCTCCATGTCATTATTTTTACATTTATACACAGGCAGGGTTTCTCTACCATTGTCAGGTTTAAGGCAGCTACACACCAAGCCGGTAATCGTCCGCCTGACAGTCTGGTGAGGTCGGGGACTCGAGTCCGTTCGGTGTGTCGAGGTGACTAGAGTCTCTCAAAATCTGAGGAAAATCTCTTAAAGGAACACGCCGACTTATTGGGAATTTATCTTATTCACCGTAACCCCCAGAGTAAGACAAGTCCATACATACCCTTCTCATCTCAGTGCGTGCTGTAACGCTGTCTGACGGCTCCAGCATTAGCTTAGCTTAGCACAGATCCTGCAGGTAACTGGTTCCAACTAGCCTGCTGCTCCGAATTGTGACAAAAGTGACAAAATAACACCAACATGTTCCTATTTACATGTTGTGATTTGTAGAGTCACAGCGTGTACAAAAAACAACGTAACATGAGACACAGCCGTCTTCTAACTGTAAACAAACCGGGAACTATATTCTCAGACAGGCTTGCTGCGAGCATATCACTCCGCCCAAGTACTATATTCTTCCGCTTGAGAATATAGTTCCCGGTTTGTTTACTGTTAGAAGACGGCTGTGTCTCATGTTACGTTGTTTTTTGTACACGCTGTGACTCTATAAATCACAACATGTAAATAGGAACATGTTGGCGTTATTTTGTCACATATTGGGAGAAGTAGGATTACTGGAACCATTCACCTGATGTTCTGTGCTGGCCTGATGCCGCTGGAGCCGTCAGACAGCCTTACAGCACGCACGGAGATGAGAAGGGTATGTATGGACTAGTCTAACTCTGGGGGTTACTGTGAATAAGATAAAGTCCCAATAAGAGATGAGAAGGGTATGTATGGACTAGTCTAACTCTGGGGGTTATTGTGAATAAGATAAATTCCCAATAAGTCGGCGTGTTCCTTTTAAACTGACCTTTGTTGATCTGAAATGAAGACCGATTCAGCAACTGCATCGCATCACAGCCTATTTCTCTCTTCAAATGTTCTCAGAAACACGTTTTTTCGGTGAGCTATTTTAGTCCGATATGAGATCGGATTCTGAACGAGTCGCCGTGACAGTCTGGCTTTGAATTTCCGGAGAAACCAGACCCCCACGTGACGCGTTCGTCCAATCAGCTGCTGGTTTTCATTTTTTTGGGGCGACAATACAGATTATCGCCGCCTGCTGTTATGGAGACGTATTAGGTCTCGTCTCTTCGGTGTGTTCTGAGGAACTTTTTGGACCGACTCGGGGAGATTGATCGGTCACACTGGCTTTACTGCCGATGGTCGGCCGTCTGGTTGGTGTGTCACTGGCTTTTAGGTGCAGCACCTGAGCCGTTTTAAGTAAATTTAATGTGAAGTCAATGTGAGCATCAAAACTAACTAAAAGTCTTGTCTCAGATCTAATGATTGTAGTCGGACTTCTTAGCAAGTTTTGTCTTTAATCTTTCTGTGTGTTAGTTATTTATTTATTTATTATCTGATCTATCTTTTCCAACGTTTAAGACACACATATAGGGATAAAAATGGTCCAACATTATGCAAAATTGCATATTTTTTAATTGAAAAACGGAAACTTATGAACGCTAAACTCCCCGCTACCGAATATTTGCACCTCCAGTCTTCCACAAAACCTGGAAAAAACACTGACAAGACAGAAAAGTGAGATTGATTCTCAGTCTTGGCTCCATTAGTCAAAATATCATTTTATTTTGATAATCTGCTCCTGGTGCAGCCCTTCCTCCCAGTGTTGTCGTTCTATTCATTGACAGGACTGATATGGTCAGCTCTTTTATTCTCTAACTAAATCAACAAATATGGAACTGCATCACTATGAGCTGGCACTCCTCCAACAGGATTGTTTTGTTACTTAAAGTGCCCATATTATGCTCATTTTCAGGTTCATAACTGTATTTTAAGGTTGTACCAGAATAGGTTTACATGGTTTGATTTTCAAAAAACACCATATTGTTGTTGTACTGCACAGCTCTCTCTCGCTGCTGCAGATCCTCTTTTCACCTGGTCTCTGTTTTAGCTACAGAGTGAGACCTCTTTTCATCTTCTTCTGAACTATCTTTGATTGCACTCGCACATGCTCAGTAGCTCAGATGTAGATCCTGTCAGCTAGCTCCATAGACAGTAAAAGAAAGGCTGTTTCTCCACCTTCAGGATTAGCTGGGAGACTTCTTCTAAACCAGGGAGCACATGGAAGTAGTTCTTTTGGAGATTATGGTGAACTACTGTGTGTTGTAGCAGTGCTTTGCTATTGAGAACGAGGTAGTATGCTAGCGTTAGCATGCTAGCATAGCATGCTAACGGTTGCCGTTAGCCAGCTCGTTTCGGCTAGTGACGTAGAAAGCCGTGCAGATGTTGACCAGCTCACCCGGAGACTGACGGCAGGACACATTCAGAAACCAGATCTCACTCAGAACACCATGGATGTATTTTTCAAAGTGTGTATGTGTGTGGAAGCACCAGAGACACAAAATAACACCTCAAATCACCAGAAAAAGTGTTTTTTTTTTTAATAATATGGGCACTTTAATGACGACTCTACATTACACCTGCTTGGGAGACAGAAGAAAGTTTGGCTAGCCGGCTCAACTGCAACCAAGACAATGATAGCTCAGCGCCAGAGATGTTCACAAGTCATTCTTGGAAGTCCAAGTCAAGTCTCAAGTCTTTGGCCATCTGATCTGTCCCTAATTCAAAGCATGTCCTTTAGCTACCATCCATACAGTACACTATCAAAATCAGTTGTGGTATAACTTTATGGGGTGTACTTAACACATCCCTCTAGCCCTCTGACCTGGTGAAATATTAACCTAAGTCTGTCACATCATATGGATACAACTATAAAGATATAATCTGCCTGTTCCCAGCAACACTTAGCGATGGTTAGCTTGTTACCTGTGACCATATATGTTAAATTTAACGTCTCTTTCACATTAGCAAGTGACTGACCCATCTGGGTGCGTTTGGAGATGCCTGATGAAGTCCAATGTTGTTGATCCGGCATCATTTATCTCGGTGCCACACACCTTGCATGTAGCTGTTGGCTTAATGTCGCTGTTTACCAAGTTATTGAAAGCAAAACTAATGCGAAAAAAGAACTCCGGGAGGCCTTGGTGTCACCATCGTCAATGCATTTGTTCAAATGTGAGTGTTGAACATAAGGCATAGCACATGCGTTATGCTGAACATTATGATACGTTTCCCCAACGTGTATGCACCAATAAAAGAAAATAGTAATACATGAATAAATTTTGATTTAAAAAGCAATAATCGCATTAAAAAACAGGATGTTTCCACTCGCTTTGTATTACAGTGGTTGGCGTATTTTTTAGACATAGTTATATGCTTGAGCTCTCTACAGCAAGGATTAACAAAGCCAAGTCATTGACTATAGACCTATGGAAAGGTACAGCAGCACAGGTATCAGTCCTAATGATCTTAACATCACAAGAACGGGAGGAGAGGGACTAGGCAAGGTGCAGGTGTGTCTTCTGTTTGTTTGTTGTTGTTTTTTCCTCGGGACCGCAGAGGGTGGTGGGTGGGCGAGGGTTTTTGTTCTTGTTCAGTTTGTATTTCTCTGTTCTGTTCTGTATGTTTGCATTAGAGTTAACCCTAACCCTAACCTCTCTGGTGGTCTTCCTCTCTTTCTAACAGGACCCATCAGAGACCAGATCCTGCTGAACCTGAACCTGAACCCAGCTGTGTGTCCATGAAGAGTGACCGGTCCATGGAGCCACCACTACTTTAAAAGAACAAGGCGACCTGTAAGGGAGATTACAATGGAGACAAGTGAGAAGGAGCGAATGGAAATGGAGGAGAGGAGAATTGAAATGGAGATGACGAGACTGGAAATGGAGAGGAGAAGACTGAGGTGAGTTGTTGTGAAACCTCCAGCAAACTGGAAGAAGTGTTGTCTTATTGGGTGGTTGGTCTTCTTGTAGGTCTCTGTGTTCCCAGCCCACTGTAGCCTGAGGTTACACACTACTACACTTTGGTTTTTAAATGGCGTTTTGAGACAAAAAACAAGAGTTTTAGCTCCAGTAGCAGAAGGTGGTAGTTTTGCTTTTAGTTGCAGAAGAGACTACAGAGGAAGAGCAGTTGAAATCTATCTTTTTTAATAAACTATCTGTACACTTACAATGTTGTCAATGCTTTGGTTCACATTTAGGGACCCTAAATATGCTAACGTTAACGTGTGGTGATATTTCGAGCCTTTTTAGTGGTATTAAATAACGATTTAATTTGAGTGTCCCTATGCCCCAAATACTAGCGTTGTAAGCTAACCAGCGGTCTGCAGTAGCCTCGTCAAAACTCCAAACTCATTTGGTTAGCATGAAAACATGTCCCAGAGAGCGACAGACTAGGTACACATCAGTTAATAACCCCTAGGTTCGTTTTGCGCCGGAATTGTCCTTTAATTCAGAAAGAATCTGAATGGAAGTGAACGGGCAGAGACAAATTCATTTTTGATCCCGTTTGAATTGAGCCATGGATTACACACACGATGTTCATCAGTTTAAAAGACAATTTTTCAACTGAAGAAAGTCTCAGTTAGCCGTAGGTTTGGCTAGAGCTGGGCAATATATCGATATTATATTGATATCGTGATATGAGACTAGATATCGTCTTAGGTTTTAGATATTGTAATATGGTGATATGACATAAGTGTCTTTTCCTGGTTTTAAAGGCTGCATTACAGTAAAGTGATGTCATTGTCTGAACTTACCAGACTGTAACTGTTCTATTATTTGCCTTTACCCACTTAGTCATTATATCTACATTACTGAAGATTATTTATCTAAAATCTCATTGTGAAGATGTTTTGTTAAAGCACCAATTGCAAACCCCAGAATATCGCCACATTATCGACATCGAGGTGTTAGGACATGAATATCGCGATATCTGATTTTCTCCATTTCGCCAAGGCCTAGGTTTGTCATATGACCACTTAGTTTAGTGTGAAACCGCTCAGTTAACTACATCTCTTGTCTCACACACCTATGCTCAACTTGCTCGCTAGCTAGCTTAGCTCTGTTCCACAACACATGTAACGTTATCTTAACTGCTGTGTTTTATCCAGTCAGGTGTTTTCAGCAGAGAAGTAAAAGAACGAGAGAGATCCTCTGATCATTAGAGTAACGTTACATCCTGGTACCATACACAGAGACATCGTAGCTTCAGCCAGACGTCATCCATGAGACATTGAAGTTTGTAGTCTTTCTAAATACGTATTTTCACCGTCTAATACTTCAGTAGTTTAACAATGAACTGAGACTTTCTTCATTGGAAAAATGATCTTTTAAATTGACGAACATCATATATGTAATTCATGGATCAATTCAAAAGGGATCAAAAAAGAATTTGCCTCTCCCCGTTCACTTCCTATCAAAAGATAGGTCCCATGGACAGGAAGTAGAAGGGCGTGACTTCGGCTCTCTATTAGACATTAGTCTGTCATTAGCAGATTTTCCCGTTCAGTATCGGCCCTTTATCAGCAGATATTGCTCATTCATGATCGACGATCAGTATCAGCGGCTAAAAACGTGATCGTGGCATCTCTACAAAGAACAAACTTCTTATTAAAGTCTAAACTCCATACTTAATAATAAAGTAGAAAAGTATCGTCCAACATGTCACAGGACACAAAGTTGTCTGATTTTAATCCTCATGATGAAGTCTTGGCTCCATTAGAGGACTAACAAGATAACATTAGTGCCTAGAGTCTTTATAATGATCCTGTTCTTTCAGAAAGACAATGAATGATAGAACAGGATGAGCAGAGAGCAGAAAGCATTCAGTGAAGAGCTTCAGACTTTATTTTCTGGTTGATAGCTTCTAGTTTCTCCAGCAGCTTCTGTTTCTGGAGATTAAAAAGTAAATTTCTCTCTCTGGGGGGTCTTCCTCTCTTTCTAACAGGACCTTTAAGGGACCTGAACCTGTCATTGGGAGGGCGTCCATCAAGAGGAGCTGGTCAAAGAGCCCACCGCTATATTTCAAAGGACGTCCAAAGTTTGAGTAAGTCAGCTTCAGTTACTTTATAACGTCAGCAACATCACAAAACATTTGAAAGAACAAGGGGAGCCCCGATTGATCAACCTCCGATAATTATCGGCCGATATTTACTAAAAACGTGATCAAGTGCTCTGCGTTAATGTCTTCTAGCTGCTGAAAAATTACTACACACACGCCGAGAGCAACAACCACACGCCTGTTCCTAATTGGCTGTTGGTCATCTTACTTTAAAAAATGTATTAGTTACTGTTACAAATTACTTCTCCCATAAAGTAATTGAGTTAGTAACTCAGTTACTACATTGTAAAAGTAATTACTTACTCAGCAAAGTAACTGTGATGTTATTTTTTATGTTCTATAATGCTATTACGTTCTATAACATCTTTAACTTCAAAGATGTTTATATTAACTGATTGAAGAATAAAAACACTACATACAGTATCACCTGTTGCTGACCCGAGTGGCTCAGTCTCCTTCCTGGACGTCACGCTAGCTGCATTTGGGCTCGGGCTTGGGTTAGCAGCAGCAGCAAGTGTCCCGTTAGCATGTGTTGCTGTGAGGGGCTTCATAAGATTGGAGTTGCTTGAGGCAGACGTGGATAAAGTCTTTTTTTCCTGGGCATAGTGTGCGTGTTACATAAACATTCTCGCCTTTAATTTCAATGAGCGAGAAGTAGTGCCGGTACTTCCAGTTCGAGAACGCTACCTTTGAATGTCCCTGGCTCGTCGTTATTGTCGCTGTCTTGTGTTTAGTGGTAGTCGGAGCGTGCAGTGAGACAGCGTGAGCAGGGCATCCACCCACCCAGCCAATCATCATCGCATTTGTAACTGTGTCATCCCCCCCCCCTGCTCCCTGTAGCCAAAGCCTGACACCTCGCAGCGCTTTTTTCAACCAAATTGTAGTAACGCGCCACATGACATTCTCAGTAACGATAACGGCGTTGCAACGATGGGAAAAGTAATTAATTAGATTACTCCGTTACTGAAAAATTAACACAGTTAGTAATGCTGTTACTCCCAACACTGTTCATGTGTAGTGAAGTACTTCTTTCTCACGCTAGTCTGAATATAATTCAATGTATTACGACTACAAATGAGACCAACATGCAATTTAAATTGCAGCCAATCAGCTTTAATGTTATTGGTGCAAGTCTCTTTCAGATTGTACCACAGACATAAAACAGATTTTATTCTTTAGGTATGTGGAAGTGCAAGTTTATGTATACTTGGCTTGAAAAACTGAATTTAGGGCAAAAATCCATTCGCTTACAAGGCAGCAAACAGACTCGTACACAGTTTACAACAAAACAGGTTAGTTTGTGCAGCAGTCTTCATGTTCATAGAAATGTATGTATTAATGATAATAAACTGTATCTAATTACACAAGGCAAATTTAGGACCTAGGTGAAATAACTTCAGGGGAAACTGCTTTAGATGCTGGTACTCTAAATATGGTGGTCACCATACAGTGGCAGGCAGTGTATTTTACACCTGGGCCTCCAGTAGGCTACTATCCTACAGCAATTAAACCCCCTATGAATAACCTCACCATGACACTAGGACATTATCATGTGGAATACAGTAAAGGGATTTAACACAAGGCTTAACAGAGTTTCAATACACTACTGCAGAGACATGCTTAAAATATAATTTATTTCAATGAACACTCTTCAACCCAAATCGGTACAGAAAATAACATGACATGTCGACAGTTCGTAAATGAGTCTACATTGAAGGAAATTCAGTATTTGCTGTCCACAGCTGCTTTATATTGGATAAAAAGTTTCTGCTTCATTTGATTAAATCCCGGCAGCATCTAAACCCAGCTGACTGATATGGTGATAAATCTGAAGCCTCAGAAGAGCATAGTGCCTTTCTGCACATACAGACCCTTACACACATCAGACTTGTCAGTTATAACTCAAAATTCAGATTTTTTTTGTGAAGAAGACGTCAAGTTCCCACGGCTCATCATAGCCTCTTATAGGATATAATGCCTTTTATTGTCATTATACTCATGTGTAACGAGATTGAAAGCAACTTCTTTTTCAGTGTCAACAAGTACGTAAGAGAAATGTACAACATGGAATCCAAATAAGTAGTGCAAAAGAAAAAAAGGGGAGTAAGGTGCACAGTTCTGAGACGCTATATCAGGGGTCGGCAACCTTTTTGATATGAAGTGCCCTTTTCAAAATTTCTTGTTTATTAGTGTGCCATGTTAACATTAATTTTTTTTTATGACATCACATCAAAATGTAATATCCAGGGAATCTGTAATAATCAGGACCTTGTAATTATTATTATTGTATATTATTATTATGGAAACATGGTTTTAGTATGCAGTCCTGATTGGTGGAAAATGGGCTGACAAAAATATCACTGTCAAAGAGCCTGAAGCGAAAACGTTGTGGAAAAGCCCAGCTTTAATGATGAATGGACTGATAAGCAGGTCCTGTATGAATCATTTTCAATGAAACGATGCTGTGGCAAAATAATAATAACACAACCAGCATCATTATCAAGAATGAAGAAGAACATAACGATTGCGTCATTCACGTGCATTTTAAGTAGCCACATGTATTTGTTTTGGTCTTATAATGCATCCATATTTACGCTCCAGCGGAGAGGATGGTTTCTTCAGACAGCTTAAGTTTATAAGAATTTGTCCAAATTTCAAGATTCCCTGCAAACTAAGATAAATAGACTACAAACCGACAGCGTTTCTTTTAGCTTGTTTTGTGAAAATTAGCTATTTGCAGAGTAGAGCTGTGTTTGCGTAAAACTAGAGTGCGGTGGACAAGAGTGGTCTGAGCAGACAGAGCAGATTGAAATATCACTTTCTACATGTTGATGCCGGTTTACACAGGTGAGTGCATTGATAAGTATTGGCTTTTAACTCACGAAGGTTCAATTGTAGCCTCCTTACAGTAACGAGACTAGCGTTAGTTCATCTGCCCCAGCGGCCGTTGGTTATCCTCTTTGTACTGTTCCCAGTCAGAGATATGAGTCAATCAAACTACAGTAAATAACAGGTTGCGCACAGGCGCCGATTTATGTTTTCCTCCGTAGGTGCTCACACGCGCACACAGTTTAAAAAAAAAGTAGTCAACAATGTTTGCATTTCAGAACCTTAGGAAATGGACAGCGGCCGACACGAACACACGCCGTAAAGTAAGCTATCTTTCAACTCAGGACAGCGCCACTTCTCTCAGATAGAATTGGGGATGAGAAGTTTAATCAGCTTCGTGGGAAATTATAAATCAATGCCACCGACATGACCAATCACACTTAGCACCACCTGCAATGTTTAATATAAAATTAAAAATGAACTGGCAGTCTGGCACACGTGGGTGCTCAGTATTTTCCGTGGGTGCTCAAGCTCCGGAGCACCCACGGTATCGGCACCTATGAGGTCGGCAACTGTGAACGTTAATTTGGCACGCGGATGAGAGAGTGCTTCAGCATTTCAACCATGATTTCAACACATCAATAACTCTCTTGCACACATATTGCCAGCGTGCCATTGGTTAAGGTCCCGCGTGCCCATGGTGGCACGCGTGCCTAAGGTTGCCGACCCCTGCGCTTTATATATATATATATATATATATATATATATATATATATATATATATATATGTATAGCGTATATATACGCTAGTGCATCCAATCAGCTACAAGGAATCATTGTCCAATATGTACCTTCCTTTTCCGATTTGGGTCTCATCAAATGTCTTATTTGTTTTGTGAAATGTTTAAGTGTTTCTTGAAATGCTTTGTGTTTTGACCTTCTGTGTGGACAGACATGATGTGAGCTAATTCGTCCGGATTCCTCCTCAGAGTGGCTCAGGAGATCTCAGAGGTTCCCAGTGGTCAGTCTGCCCAGCAGCATCAATCACTCCTGGACTCCATATTTATGGTCTGTACATGTACAACAACTACTTTTACATCTATTCAGTTCACAATCATCTCCATGCTGCACTTTTCAGACCAATGGGATGTCAGTCTGTCCAACATGGATGTGATGTTTGCTTCCATGATTTCAGTTTGATTGAGTCATTCATATAATCTTCTGTTCCAGCTGCTGGAGGAAAACATCGTCACTTTTGTGAAGAACGAGCTGAAGAAGATCCAAAAGGTTCTGGGTCCAGATTACCCAGAATGCTCAGAGAGTCAGAGGGAGGATGAGGAGGAAGAGCAGAGGAGAAGCAGAAAACCATTTCTGAAGATCACACTGGACTTCCTGAGGAGAATGAAGCAGGACGAGCTGGCTGACAGTCTGCAGAGTAGTAAGAGGATTTCTCTAAAGATTGACCAAAATGTGTTCCTGTTTATTTTCTAAATTACTTACTGATCTTCTTTGTTCTGTAATCATTCAGGAAGTCTTGCTGCAGGTGGTAAGCGAAAACTCAAATCTAAGCTGCAGAAGAAGTTCCAGTGTGTGTTTGAGGGGATTGCTGAAGCAGGAAACCCAACCCCTCTGAATCAGATGTTCACAGAGATCTACATCACAAAGGGAGGAACTGCAGAGGTCAATGTTGATCATGAGGTCAGACAGATTGAAACAGCATCCAGGAAACCAGTCAGACCAGAAGCAATAATCAGACAAGAAAACATCTTTAAAACCCCACCTGGAAGAGATGAACCAATCAGAACAGTGATGACAAAGGGAGTGGCTGGCATCGGGAAAACAGTCTTAACACAGAAGTTCACTCTGGACTGGGCTGAAGACAAAGCCAACCAGGACATCCAGTTTGCATTTCTATTCACCTTCAGCGAGCTGAATGTGCTGAAAGAGAAAAAGCACAGCTTGGTGGAACTTGTTGATTACTTTTTCTTTGAAACTAAAGAAGCAGGAATCTGCAGGTTTGAAGAGTTCCAGGTTGTCTTCATCTTTGACGGTCTGGATGAGTGTCGACTTCCTCTGGACTTCCTCAACACTGAGATCCTGACTGATGTTACAGAGTCCACCTCAGTGGGTGTGCTGCTGACAAACCTCATCAGGGGGAATCTGCTTCCCTCTGCTCGCCTCTGGATAACCACATGACCTACAGCAGCCAATCAGATCCCTTCTGGGTGTGTTGACATGGTTACAGAGATCAGAGGGTTCACTGACATTCAGAAGGAGGAGTACTTCAGGAAGAGATTCAGAGATGAGGAGAAGGCCAGCAGAATCATCTCCCACATCAAGACATCACGAAGCCTCCACATCATGTGTCACATCCCAGTCTTCTGCTGGATCACTGCTACAGTTCTGGAGGACGTGTTGAAGACCAGAGAGGGAGGAGAGCTGCCCAAGACCCTGACTGAGATGTACATCCACTTCCTGGTGGTTCAGTCCAAAGTGAAGAACATCAAATATGATGGAGGAGCTGAGACAGATCCACACTGGAGTCCAGAGACCGGGAAGATGATTGAGTCTCTGGGAAAACTGGCTTTTGAGCAGCTGCAGAAAGGCAACCTGATCTTCTATGAATCAGACCTGACAGAGTGTGGCATCGATATCAGAGCAGCCTCAGTGTACTCAGGAGTGTTCACACAGATCTTTAAAGAGGAGAGAGGACTGTACCAGGACAAGGTGTTCAGCTTCATCCATCTGAGTGTTCAGGAGTTTCTGGCTGCTCTTCATGTCCATCTGACATTCACCAACTCTGGAGTCAACCTGCTGGCAGAAGAACAAACAACATCAACAGGTTTCTACCAGAGTGCTGTGAACAAGGCTTTACAGAGTCCAAATGGACACCTGGACTTGTTCCTCCGCTTCCTCCTGGGTCTTTCTCTGCAGACCAATCAGAAACTCCTACGAGGCCTGCTGACACAGACAGGAAGTAGCTCACAGACCAATCAGGAAACAGTCAAGTACATCAAGAAGAAGATCAATGAGAATCTGTCTGCAGAGAGAAGCTTCAATCTGTTCCACTGTCTGAATGAACTGAATGATGGTTCTTTAGAGGAGGAGATCCAACAGGCCCTGAGATCAGGAAGTCTCTCCACATATGAACTGTCTCCTTCTCAGTGGTCAGCTCTGGTCTTCATCTTACTGTCATCAGAAGAAGATCTGGACGTGTTTGACCTGAAGGAATACTCTGCATCAGAGGAGGCTCTTCTGAGGCTGCTGCCAGTGGTCAAAGCCTCCAACAAAGCTCTGTAAGTGGGATTTATTCATCAATAAATACTCTGATATCTTTCAACAGGAGTTAAATATAAACAACTTGTTTGCTTCCTGTTGTCTCTCCAGACTGAGTGGCTGTAATCTCTCAGAGAGAAGCTGTGAAGCTCTCACCTCAGTTCTCAGCTCCCAGTCCTCTAGTCTGAGAGAGCTGGACCTGAGTAACAACAACCTGCAGGATTCAGGAGGGACGCTGATCTCTGCTGGACTGAAGAGTCCACACTGCACACTGGAGACTCTTAGGTCAGATCAAGAACAATAATCTTTGAAAACACAGTATTGAAAAATACTATGGAAACATTAAAAAATGTGAATGTTTCCAAAGTATTTTAATCAGATTTAGAATCACTTCATAAAGAATGAATATGAACTGTGGCTGAGATCCAGAAAACATTTATATTTTAATATCATGTGACTTTGATTACTGGATGTATGTTTATTCCTGATTATACAACAAGTAGATCCGACCAGACAATCTAATTGGTCAACTAGACATTTAGAACGTACTCAAATCAGCATGAACGCGCACACAGAGCCATTTGAGCACACCTGGTGAATCACATAAAATATTACTCTGACATTTCCATGGCAACATTGTAACTTCCAGGGCTGAATAAAAAAAACAGTAACGTTAGCCTACAACATGCATTGGATCGTTTTGTTGTTAATTTTGGTTTATATGGCGGACTTAGTTTTGATGAATGGTTGGAAGAGGATGAGAAGTGAATCATTGAATGAAACATTTTTACACTATGGAGTAAACTGTTACTGAAATAGTGTGGATCACATCAGCTGTTTGTATCAGCAGATATTTAAACAAATTAAATGTTGAGAAGGCATTTCATATACTGTATCACCAAAAGTCCATACTCCACATATAAACACAATCATTCTTTGTCTTCTTATATGATATTTCTCTAAACTTTAAGCTTTATTAAATTTGAACCGCCCTTCTCACGTCAGGATTTAAAACTTAACAATTCGGAAATCGTTGAATGTTTCAAAAGCATTTTGTTCTTATTTATAATATATCGTAAAGCACAAAGTATGAACTATGGCTGAAATTGAGAACCAGGATTCAGGAGTGAAGCTGATCTCTGTTGGACTGAATAGTCCACACTGCACACTGGAGACTCTCAGGTCAGGATTCATTAACCCATTCAAATGATGACCATTTGAACTCTGATTAACTTTCAGTTGATAAACAGCTAATGTGTAGCTTTGTGTCTGTTGATATGATCAAACTTCAGCAGTACTTTCGAGCATTAGTTCTTTCCATGAGGGGTTTTCATCATTTTCTTTTGTTGTTGAATAATTAAATATCACAGATGGTTTTAAGATGTATTATAAATCTGGACCAAAATGTACCTGGACAACCAACAAACATAAAACAAACACATGGCTCCATGTGTTGACATAGGGTTCCTTTGTGTTGTTTTGTGTGTCTGCAGTCTGTCAGGCTGTCTGATGTCAGAGGAAGGCTGTTTTTCTCTGGTCTCAGCCCTGGGCTCCAACCACTCCCATCTGAGAGAGCTGGACCTGAGCTACAATCATCCAGGAGACTCAGGAGTGAGACTACTGTCTGAAGGACTGAAGGATCCTCTCTGGAGACTGGACACTCTCAGGTACAAACACTGATGAACAAAAAGGAGATATTTCTGTAGGAAGTTTTAAAGAAGAACATCTCCAGGAACTAAAATGATAATTCCCATTTGTTAATAATTGATGTAGTTTGGACACATCTCTGTATGTTAAAGGAACTGTCCGTGGTTTTAAGAAACATCCTGTTTTTCCCTCTTTCCCAGGATCAAATTAAATTTTTCAATTCAATTTTATTTATAGTATTAATTCATAACAAGAGCTGTCTCAAAACACTTTACAGATAGAGTAGTCCTAGACCACACTCTACAATTAACAAAGACCCAACAATTCCAGTAATTCCCCCAAGAGCAAGCATTCAGTGCAACAGTGGTGAGGAAAAACTCCTTTTTAGGAAGAAACCTGGGACAGACCCAGGCTCTTGGTAGGCGGTGTCTGACAGTGCCCGTTGGGGGTGTGATGAACAGTGGCGATAATAGTCACAATAACGATAATTGATAAGGGACTAGAAATAGTAGCTGTAGCTCAGATTGACCGAGTTTCTTCACGTTTTTAAATCTCGTCTTAAAACTCATTTATTTTCTTTGGCTTTTAACTCAGTTTGAGGAATGATTTTTTAGGTTGTTTTTCTTTTTTGAATTTTTTGTATTATTTTATTGTTCTATTGTGCCACAACTATATGTTATTGCTTATTTTAGATTGTGTTCAGCACTTTGGTTAACCCCTTTGTTTTTAAAGTGCTTTATAAATAAAGGTGGATTGGATTGGATTAGTAGTTCATGGCATAGCAGGACGCAGCAGGACGTAGCAGGACATAGGAGGTAGCAGGGCACTGCAGGGTACTGCAGAGCGTAGAAGGTATAACAGGTCATAGCAGGGCGTGCAGCAGGACCCCGGCGACAGGCTGTAACCATGATTTAGGGGCCACCCTAATCGAAGGAAACAGGAAAAGAGAGAGGAGAGAGAAGCTCAGTGTGTCAAAGGAAGTCCCCTGGCAGTCTAAAACTATAGCAGCATAATTAAGAGAGACAGGTTAAGGAGAGGAGCCTGGTTGGGCTAGAACTTATCCCCAATCGGATTGGGTTGTACTGGTCTGTCTCCCTCTACTTTGATTATATCATTGATTATATGGTAGATGGTGTCTGCCCCCCGAACACAGACTAGGAGCTGGTTCCACAGGAGAGGAGCCTGATAGCTAAAAGCTCTGGCTCCCATTCTACTTTTAGAGACTCTAGGAACCACAAGTAACTCTGCATTCTGGGAGCACAGTGCTATACTGGGGCAATAAGGGACTATGAGAGCTTCAAGATATGATGGTGCTTGACCATTTAGAGCAGTGGTTCACCACCTTTTTTCCTTGGCGTCCCCCGTACTCATGTCTAAGAAAAGCTGAGCCCGCCACAAATCTATCTCTTTCTCTCCCTGATGCTGTCTTTCACTGGTTGAAGCCTGAAAATATTGTAAACAAATGAATAACATAACTAATTACACTGGTTGGAGTGTTCAGCTCTGTTTCAGACTGATACTTCCGGTTCAGCCTGGTCCTCATCCTCAACACGTGCCTTTTTCAGTATTGGAAAATACTTTTCAATACTCATCTGGATTGAAGCAGCAAACATTCAGTGTAAAAGTAAAAAATGACATAACATTATTTATAATACTTTTATTTGATTCACAGCTGCTATATAGTGTTTTGACCTCGACAACCCAACTGCATTTCACCGCAAACTTGCGACTAGTTAACTTTTTAAAGCAGGCACAATCACTTGTTTGCTAAGAGTCGGGTTGGTTTGTGAATGTGTGATTGCGGTAAGGTGTTCACTAGATAGATACCAACCTTTTGTGAACTTGTGAATTTCGCCTGCCATCTTCTCTCCTTGATGGAGACAAATGCTGTGTGTCAATGGTGTTTTAAGCCTCCAACGTCACCTTACAGGCAGCTAACCCTTACTTAAAACCTTAAACCTGCCTTTAACAACCTTGAAGGCGATGTTGGGGGCTAAAAACACCAAACACCACACGGTGGGAGGAGCTGTGTGTTTGTGTGTGTATGTGAGCGAGACACAATTGACAGAGAGACGGAGGAGAGCAGGGAAAGGAAATGCAGAAGAACGTGTTTTAAATAGTGTTTTAAAAAAAGAAATGAATAACTAAACTCAGTGTGCAGCGGATGGTGTTGATAGTGAAGCGCATGTGTGGGAAACACTGGGATGTTCCTAATTTTAGCAATGTTACGAAGGTGAAAAAAGTTCTTGAGGTTTGTTTTAAGTGGCCATTAAAGGATATATCCTGATCAAAAATAACTCCTAAATTTCTAACTGTAGTGCTGGAGGCCAGGGCAATACCATCCAGAGTAGCTATATCTTTGGATAATGAGGTCCGGAGGTGTTTAGGGCCCAGCACAATCACTTCAGTTTTGTCTGAGTTTAACATCAGAAAATTTTAGGTCATCCAGGATTTTATAACTTTGATGCATGCTTGGAATTTAGGTAACTGACTGGTTTCGTCTGGCTTAATTGATAGGTATAATTGGGTGTCATCCGCATAACAATGTAAAAGTAACCTTGGGTTGTTCTTATTTTCTTCTATTAATGATGAATGATAGTCTGATGTGGCATTTCTGAGGGCCTTCCTATACATTTTTAAACTGTCTTGCCAATCTAAACGAGATTCTTCCAGTTTTTTGGAACGCTATTTACTTTCAAGTTTTCGTGAGATTTGTTTTAATTTGTAAATTTGTGAGTTATACCAAGGTGCTAGTTTCCTTTGCTTCATCATCTTCTTTTTGAGAGGAGCAACAGAGTCTAAAGTCGTCCGTAGCGAGACTATATAACTCTCCCAATTTTAGACCCAGGTGAAAAAAGCTTCTGGGGGGGTGCTCAAGGTCATGGTGCAAAGGACCCTAGGGTGAAATTACTCCGAACCACCACTTTAATGCAATTAATCACAAGTAAATATTTTAATCATTTGACAGCACTACTTATTATATTACATATTACTTTATAGACTCAAGAATACATCCATTCCAGACACGGAAGATGCTCCGATTTGAATTTACAACATCTTTATTTTACCAACCAAACATGTTAGAAGTACACACACATACATAACAATAAATTTAACTATAAATAAAATAGCATCACATGACCATGCCAGAAAAAAATGAATATATTCAAGTTGTACCTCCTTGTGGCAAAGAAATCCTGAGCACTAGTTGGCTTGTCCATCTTCTTGGGTGGGACTTGCTTCACTGGTGCTTTTTCTGGACTTTAGCACAGGAATAGATCTAATGTCAGGACAGATGCAGCCTCTGGAAAATCTAACTGTTGTAAATATTAAGTAGCATAAAATCCTAGCTATTATTTTTACAATAGTAAATCAACCTCTTTGTGAGTGAATCAAAACAGAAGTAGTCTAAGCAGTAGTCTCGGTAGGCATGGTAATGCCAATACCATTTGTTTAAATGTATGTATTGGTCTAGAATAAAGTATTCAAAGTCATGTTGTTGAAGCCAAATTCAGTTCAGTGTGATTGCTATGTGAATGACAAAACTAGCTACAGTATTGGGCCAACAAGGGATGCTTAGTCAAAGTCAGGGACTAAGAACCCACTTTATACACACACACACACACACACACACACACACACACACACACACACACACTACACTCTCACAAACAAATGTACACACACACGGTAGTCCCACACGTTTTTCTCAGTCGTTTTCAGCTCCAGTGGCTAACATTTAAAGCTAACGTTAAAATGAGACACATTAACCACAGCCTCCTGAGTTGGCATGAGCTAGCTAGCAAGCTAGCTAACACACTGCAGCTGCATCTTCTAAATAATGCCACGAGTGGGGCTTGAGGATGCAGCCCCTGAAGCGAGACACAGGAAACAGAAATACTGCAAATAAAGACGAAATAACATTATTTATATTATAACATTTCGGTTATGGTCTCGTTTTGGTCAACGAAAATGAAGAGACATTTTACCATAGTTTTCATTTTGTAAACTACATCTAGTCTTGTTTTTATTCGTCAACAATATTGCATTATACATTTAGTTATAGTCATCGTCACATGACCAGCGTTTACATTGCGTCTCGTCTCGTTTTCGTCACGTCATAAAGGTTCGTTGACGACGAAATTTCTTCATAATTTTCGTTGACGAAAACAACACTACTTCCAGTTCTTTAAAGATGAAAACTGTGATCATGAAATTGTAGAAATGCCGTTGACTTGTGTCATGTTTTCTTTTGAATTCTGTCTCTTTTCACAATAAAAGCATAAAGTTACTGTGATGTGTTTGTGGTTTTTCTGTTTAACTTTTA
>JABUOV010000034.1:85000-87500 GCA_025617405.1 Perca schrenkii
TATGTAGCCTAGTATGAAGAAGTCCGTGGCAGAGACTGAAGAGGACCTGAGCGAAATGTCCCAACCAAGCACCAACAAGGAGGCTGGTAGCCAAGAAGACCAGGCGACCCTTCTACATCCCTGGCTGTACCTGGAAGACCAGGCGACCCTTCTACATCCCTGGCTGTACCTGGAAGACCAGGCGACCCTTCTACATCCCTGGCTGTACCTGGAAGACCAGGCGACCCTTCTACATCCCTGGCTGTACCTGGAAGACCAGGCGACCCTTCTACATCCCTGGCTGTACCTGGAAGACCAGGCGACCCTGCTACATCCCTGGCTGTACCTGGAAGACCAGGGCGACCCTTCTACATCCCTGGCTGTACCTGGAAGACCAGGTGACCCTTCTACATCCCTGGCTGTACCTGGAAGACCAGGCGACCCTTCTACATCCCTGGCTGTACCTGGAAGACCAGGTGACCCTTCTACATCCCTGGCTGTACCTGGAAGACCAGGCGACCCTTCTACATTCCTGGATGCACCTGGAAGACCAGGCGACCCTTCTACATCCCTGGCTGTACCTGGAAGACCAGGCGACCCTGCTACATCCCTGGCTGTACCAGGAAGACCAGGTAACCCTTCTACATCCCTGGCTGCACCTGGAAGACCAGGCGACCCTTCTACATCCCTGGCTGTACCTGGAAGACCAGGCGACCCTTCTACATCCCTGGCTGTACCTGGAAGACCAGGTGACCCTTCTACATCCCTGGCTGTACCTGGAAGACCAGGCGACCCTTCTACATCCCTGGCTGTACCTGGAAGACCAGGTGACCCTTCTACATCCCTGGCTGTACCTGGAAGACCAGGCGACCCTTCTACATCCCTGGATGTACCTGGAAGACCAGGCGACCCTTCTACATCCCTGGCTGTACCTGGAAGACCAGGCGACCCTGCTACATCCCTGGCTGTACCAGGAAGACCAGGTAACCCTTCTACATCCCTGGCTGCACCTGGAAGACCAGGTGACCCTTCTACATCACTGGCTGTACCAGGAAGACCAGGTAACCCTTCTACATCCCTGGCTGCACCTGGAAGACCAGGCGACCCTTCTACATCCCTGGATGTACCAGGAAGACCAGGCGTCCCTTCTACATCCCTGGATGTACCAGGAAGACCAGGTGACCCTTCTACATCCCTGGCTGCACCTGGAAGACCAGGTGACCCTTCTACATCCCTGGCTATACCTGGAAGACCAGGCGACCCTGCTACATCCCTGGCTGTACCTGGAAGACCAGGTGACCCTTCTACATCCCTGGCTGTACCTGGAAGACCAGGTGACCCTTCTACATCCCTGGCTGTACCTTGAAGACCAGGCGACCCTTCTACATTCCTTGATGCACCTGGAAGACCAGGTAACCCTTCTACATCCCTGGCTGCACCTGGAAGACCAGGTGACCCTTCTACATCCCTGGCTATACCTGGAAGACCAGGCGACCCTGCTACATCCCTGGCTGTACCTGGAAAACCAGGTGACCCTTCTACATCCCTGGCTGTACCAGGAAGACCAGGCGACCCTTCTACATCCCTGGCTGTACCAGGAAGACCAGGCGACCCTTCTACATCCCTGGATGTACCAGGAAGACCAGGCGACCCTTCTACATCCCTGGATGTACCAGGAAGACCAGGTGACCCTTCTACATCCCTGGCTGTACCTGGAAGACCAGGTGACCCTTCTACATCCCTGGCTGTACCTGGAAGACCAGGCGACCCTTCTACATCCCTGGCTGTACCTGGAAGACCAGGTGACCCTTCTACATCCCTGGCTGTACCTGGAAGACCAGGTGACCCTTCTACATCCCTGGCTGTACCTGGAAGACCAGGCGACCCTTCTACATTCCTGGATGCACCTGGAAGACCAGGCGACCCTTCTACATCCCTGGCTGTACCTGGAAGACCAGGCGACCCTGCTACATCCCTGGCTGTACCAGGAAGACCAGGTGACCCTTCTACATCCCTGGCTGTACCAGGAGGACCAGCGAACCCTTCTACATCCCTGGCAGTACCAGGAGGACCAGGTGACCCTTCTACATCCCTGGCTGCACCTGGAAGACCAGGTGACCCTTCTACATCCCTGGCTATACCTGGAAGACCAGGCGACCCTGCTACATCCCTGGCTGTACCTGGAAGACCAGGTGACCCTTCTACATCCCTGGCTGTACCTGGAAGACCAGGTGACCCTTCTACATCCCTGGCTGTACCTGGAAGACCAGGCGACCCTTCTACATTCCTGGATGCACCTGGAAGACCAGGCGACCCTTCTACATCCCTGGCTGTACCTGGAAGACCAGGCGACCCTGCTACATCCCTGGCTGTACCAGGAAGACCAGGCGACCCTTCTACATCCCTGGATGTACCAGGAAGACCAGGTGACCCTTCTACATCCCTGGATGTACCTGGAAGACCAGGCGACCCTTCTACATCCCTGGATGTACCTGGAAGACCAGGTGACCCTTCTACATCC
>JABUOV010000034.1:127500-147500 GCA_025617405.1 Perca schrenkii
TATATATGTATATATATATGTGTGTGTGTATACTGTAAATGTGTCTGTGTGTTTGTGTATATGTATGTCTGTGTCTGTCTCTGTGTGTATGTGTGTATGTGTGTATATATATATATATATATGTGTGTGTGTGTGTGTGTGTGTGTGTGCAAGCGTGCGTGTGTGTGTGTGTGTGTGTGTGTGTGCAAGCGTGTGTGTGTTTGTGTATGTGTGTGTGTCTGTGTGTGTGTGTGTGTGTGTGTGTGTGTGCTGTCTCTGTGTGTGTGTCTGTGTGTATATATATATGTATGTGTGTGTGTGTGTGTGTGTGTGTGTGTGCAAGCGTGCGTGTGTGTGTGTGTGTGTGTGTGTGTGTGCAAGCGTGTGTGTGTTTGTGTATATGTGTGTGTCTGTGTGTGTGGTTCTGTGCATGTGTGTGTGTGTGTGTGTGTGATGAGTAGAACATAGTTTTTATGTCTTTTTTTCTTATGAATAAAACACATTTCTTTATTTATTAGTTTGGAGTTCAGAGAAAAACTCACCAACGTAAACGGTCCAGAAGGCGTTCTGCAGAAAAACAGAACAAAGTTAAAACTAACTACCAACTCCGTTTAAAGCCTGGTTCTGGTTTTGGTTCTGGTTCTGGGTGAGTGTCTGACCGTTTTGGGCGTGTCCTCGAAGTATTCCCGGGCTTCCTCGTAGCTGCAGGCCTCCTCCACACACTCCCGCTCCAGGTTCCCCTGCAGCACCTCCTCCAGCAGGAAGGAGTTGGCCCGTTTGGACCGCAAGAACACATCCTGGGTCGGCCCAGCCCAAAACACTGGCAACACAAAGACACACGTCAAACATTGGCATAAAACCTCACGACAAAAAGGCCACAAAAATGTCCAAAAACACCTTGAAAATGGTGACTAAAACTTAAAGAAAAACCTGCCCAAACAACATTGAAAAAGGCAACAAAAATGTCCAAATATTGCAAAAAAGGTGAAAAGAAATTGGCAAAAATACCCTTGAAAAAGGCGAAATAAATGTCCCCAATACCTGTCCAAACTAAACTGAAAATAGCCACAAAAATGTGTGAATAAAACTCGAAAAAGGAGACAACAATTACCCAAAAAAAACCTTGAAAAGTTTTCCAAATAATTTCCAAAAACACCCTTAAAAAGGCAAAAAAATGACAAAAAATTGCCAAAGAATTTTCCAAACGAACCTTAAAAAAGGAGACAAAATCGCCCAAAAAAATGCCAAAGAAATCCTCAATAAAATGCAACTAAAATGTCCTTAAAAATTGTCCAAAAAAACCTTGAAAAATGTGAATAAATGTTGACCAAATTGCCAACAAAAATACCTTTTTAAAAAGAGAAAACTTGAAAAAGGTGAAAAAAAGGAGACAAAAAATCCCCCAAAAAACTGGAAAGCAATGAAGTATGTATTCCCAGTACATGGTCTTAAAATAACTTTAAAAAGTTTCAATATTCTAAATATAAGTCCTTAAAAGTATTCACTTTAGTTTACAGAGTATTACATGATTTCTTGTCCTTTTGTAGGGTAAAATAAATGCCGTAACGTCATGAAAAAATTTCTAAAAACATGTCAAATAACCTGTCCAGACTAAATTGGAAAAGGCCACAAAAATGTCCAAATAAAACTTGAAAAAGGAGACAAAAACATTGTTGAAAAAATTGGCAAAAATACCCTTGAAAAAGGCAAAAAAATAGTCCAAACAAACCTTTAAAAAAGGAGACAAAATCTCCCCAAAAAAAACCCTCGAAAAATGCAACAAAAATCTCCCTAAAAATTGAAACCTTGAAAAAGGTGAAATGTTTCGAAAAAATTGCCAAAAAAAAAATTTGAATAAATGTTGAAAGAAATGCCAAAAAATACCTTTTTAAAAGGTGAAAAAAATTCGCAAAAAATGCCAAAGAGAAAACTTGGGAAAAAAGGTGGAAAAAAAGGAGACAAAAAAAATCACCAAAAAACTGTCAAGTTATGTATTCCCAGTACAGGGTCTATTCTAAATATAAGTCCTTAAGAGTATTGACTTTAGTTTACAGAGTATTACATGTTTTCTTGTCCTTTTTGTAGGGTTAAATAACTGCTGTAACGTCATGAATAAATACTTTTATGCAACATTTATTTAATCATTTTATGTTGTAGATTATAAACACACTTTCACGTCACGTTATTCGGTAAATACTTCATTTTTCGGCTTTAAAATCCACACTGATTTTCGTTCAATGGCCGTCAAGTTGGCATTAAATGTCACCCGAGGTGGTGTTAAAAAGGTCTTAAATTCAGTTTATTATTTTATTAATTAGGAAATAAAAAACAGGTGACAGTCAACTGAATAGTCAACATGTTTACAGCACAAATGGACCTCCGTATTTCCAGTTTAATTTGAAAAAAGGACTGTCTAAAAAAACTTTGAAAAATGTGACAAAATGTCCAAAAAAACCTTTTTAAAAAATTAGACAAAAAATTGCCAAAAACAACTTGAAAAATGTGGAAAAAATTGTCCCAAAAAAATTTAAAAAATGAGTCAAAAATTGCCAAAAACAAATTAAAAAAGGTGGAACAAAAATTCTAAAATTGTCCAAAAAAAGTTTAGAAAATGAGACAAAAACTCCAAACGAACAGTCCAAAAAACACCTTGGAAAAATGCGACAAAAACTCCCCAAATAATGCCAAATAAAAATTGATGAAGGCAAAAAAAACCTCTAAAACAACTGTCCAAAAAAGCTTTGAAAAAGAGACGAAAAATTGCCAAAAAATAACTTGAGAAAGGCAAAAAAAATGGTAGAAAACATTTACAAAAAAAATTTAACATCTTGAATAAGGCGACAAAAATAATCTCTTAAATTCAGCTTATTTTATTAATTAAGAAATAAAAAAACAGGTGACAGTCACATGAATAATCAACATGTCTACAGCACAAATTAATTAAAATCAGCTTATTATTTCATTAATTAGGAAATAAAAAACATGCTACACAGTCAGCTGAATAATCGACATGTCTACAGCACAAATAGACCTCCATATGTCCAGTTTAATTTGAAAAAAGACTTGAAAATGGCGACAAAAATGTCCAAAAAAACCTTAAAAAATGAGACAAAAAATTGCCGAAAAAGGTGAAAAAAATCCAAAAATTGTCCACACATTTTGTTTAAAAAGGAGAAACATACTCCAAAAAAACTGTCCAAAAAAACTTTGAAAAAGGAGAAAAAAACTCCGCAAAAACTGCCAATAAAAACCTTGATGAAGGCGAAAAAAACTCCAAAAAATTTCGAAAAAGTGTAAAAAAAAACAAAAAACTTTTACAAAATGAGACTAAAAATTGCCCAAAAAAAACCTTGATAAAGGCAAAGAAAACCCTCCATAAAAACTGCCCAAAAAAGCTTTGAAAAAGGAGACAAAAAATTGCCAAAAAAAAAATTGAGAAAGGCAAAAAAAGGTAGAAAATATTTACAAAAGAAATGTAAATCATGAAGAAGGCAACAAAAAATAATTAATTAAATTCAGCTTATTATTTCATTAATTAAGAAATAAAAAACAGGTTACACAGTCAGCTGAATAATCGACATGTTTACAGCACAAATGGACCTCCGTATGTCCCGTTTAATTTGAAAGTTTGTGATTATTAAAACAACTTAACTCTTCGAGGATTCGTGAAATCTTTCGGCCCAGCGGATGAACGTAAACTACGACTTACCTTCTCCTCGGATGAGAACCTGAAGGAAGCAAGCGAGGAAGTAGAGAGACAGAAGAGACGCTCGACTACAAGCCGACATGATGCCGACCGCCATGACACTGACTCCACTGGAAACACACACACACACACACACACACACACACACAGACCTGCACACACACACACACACACACAGAAACACAGAGACACACACACACACACACACACACGCACACACACACACACACACACACAAACACACACACATACACACAAACACAGAGCACACACACACACACACACGTACCTACACATAGACACACACACACACACACACACACACACACACACACACACATACATAGACACGCACACAAACACACAGAAACAAACACACACACACACACAGACACACACACATAAACCGAGACACACACATAGACACACACACAAATACACGCAAGCGTACAGACACTCACACACACACACACACACACATACATATATAGACACACACACATAGAGACACACACAGACACACACACGCACACAAACACATAGAAACAAACCCACACACACAGAGACACACACACAAATACACACACACGCATACACACATAGACACACACACGCACACAAACACATAGAAACAAACACACACACGCAGAGACACACGCAGACACACACACACAGACATATTTACACAACCAAAGTCAAACAATAATTACACAGGAACCGTTTGTCTTAAATCTTGAGTAAATTGTTAGGAGTTTGGTGGAGGAGCTCCAGCAGAACTCCATCAGTAACCTAACCGTTATAACGGTGAGATGTCCGTTAGTTTACAGGCTAACTCGCGTTCACCTTTTTAAAGACTCCGACATTTAAATACCGCTTTAAGACAAGTTAATTTTTCACCTGGACTCACATGTGTGTGATCCCGAGTGAAAAGGTAAACAGGACAGTTCTCGGTAAACGCTGTGTTTTTTGAATGGACTCTGGCCTGTCGTCTCTCTCTCGCCTCCTCAAAGCACACAAACCTCTGGGACAATAACGTTGGGTGGGTTTGTTTACTGGAGTTACACACACACACACACACACACACACACACACACATAGACACACACACACACACACACACGACACACACACATAGACACACACACACACATAGACACACACAGAGACACACATAGACACAGAGAGACACACACACACACACACAGCCACACACAGACACAGAGAGATACACACACACACACATACACATACATAGACACACACACACACAGACACACACAGACACACACACATAGACACAGAGACACACACACACACATAGAGACATATGCACACACACACACACACACACACACACACAGAGAGACACACACATAGACACAGCGAACACACACACACACACACAGACACAGAAAGACACACACACATAGAGACACACACACACATAGAGACATATGCACACACACGCACACACACACACACAGAGAGAGACACACACACACACACACACACAGACACACACAGACACACACACATAGACACAGAGACACACACACACACATAGAGACATATGCACACACACACACATAGAGACACATGCACACACACACACACACACACACACACAGACCCATATACACAAAGAAAGACACACAGAGACACACACATAGACACACATATACACACATATATACACACACACACACATACACACATAGAGACACACACCCAGACACACAGAGAGAAACACACACACACACACACAGAGAAACACACAGACACACACACACAGGCATCAGACACACAGAGACACACACAGACACACACAGACACACACAACCACAGACACACACAACCACAGACACACACAGACCCCCTCTGTGACGTTAGCGTTGAGTGGGTTTGTTTACTGGAGTTAAACACGAGATTAATCATTAAAATGATTCGGGGATGTCTCTCTGCAGCTGATTAGGGACAAAATGTCTCCTTTTTATTACCTGCCAAAAAACGCTGAAACAGGAGACAAAAATGTCCCAAAAAATGTCAAAAAAAAACATGATAAAGGCAACAAAAATGTCAAAAAAAACCATGATAAAGGCAACAAAAATGTCAAAAAAACATGATAAAGGCAACAAAAATGTCAAAAAAACATGATAAAGGCAACAAAACTGTCAAAAAAAAATATGATAAAGGCAACAAAAATGTCAAAAAAAAACATGATAAAGGCAACAAAAATGTCAAAAAAAAACATGATAAAGGCAACAAAAATGTCAAAAAAAACATGATAAAGGCAACAAAAATGTCAAAAAAAATATGATAAAGGCAACAAAAATGTCAAAAAAAACATGATAAAATGTCAAAAAAAAATATGATAAAGGCAACAAAAATGTCAAAAAAAATATGATAAAGGCAACAAAAATGTCAAAAAAAAACATGATAAAGGCAATAAAAATGTAAAAAAAAAATATGATACAGGCAACAAAAATGTAAAAAAAAAATATGATACAGGCAATAAAAATGTAAAAAAAAAATATGATAAAGGCAACAAAAATGTAAAAAAAAAAACATGATAAAGGCAACAAAATTGTCAAAAAAAATATGATAAAGGCAACAAAAATGTAAAAAAAACATGATAAAGGCAACAAAAATGTCAAAAAAAATATGATAAAGGCAACAAAAATGTAAAAAAAATATGATAAAGGCAACAAAAATGTCAAAAAAAATATGATAAAGGCAACAAAAATGTCAAAAAAAACATGATAAAGGCAACAAAAATGTCAAAAAAAAATATGATAAAGGCAACAAAACTGTCAAAAAAAACATGATAAAGGCAACAAAAATGTCAAAAAAAACATGATAAAGGCAATAAAAATGTCAAAAAAAATATGATAAAGGCAACAAAAATGTCAAAAAAAATATGATAAAGGCAACAAAAATGTCAAAAAAAAACATGATAAAGGCAACAAAAATGTCAAAAAAAATATGATAAAGGCAACAAAAATGTCAAAAAAAAATATGATAAAGGCAACAAAAATGTCAAAAAAAAACATGATAAAGGCAACAAAAATGTCAAAAAAAATATGATAAAGGCAACAAAAATGTCAAAAAAAATATGATAAAGGCAATAAAAATGTCAAAAAAAAATATGATAAAGGCAACAAAAATGTCAAAAAAAATATGATAAAGGCAACAAAACTGTCAAAAAAAACATGATAAAGGCAACAAAAACTGTCAAAAAAAATATGATAAAGGCAACAAAAATGTCAAAAAAAAACATGATAAAGGCAACAAAAATGTCAAAAAAAACATGATAAAGGCAACAAAAATGTCAAAAAAAAATATGATAAAGGCAACAAAACTGTCAAAAAAAACATGATAAAGGCAACAAAAACTGTCAAAAAAAATATGATAAAGGCAACAAAAATGTCAAAAAAAATATGATAAAGGCAACAAAAATGTCAAAAAAAAATATGATAAAGGCAACAAAACTGTCAAAAATAAATATGATAAAGGCAACAAAAACTGTCAAAAAAAAATATGATAAAGGCAACAAAAATGTCAAAAAAAAAATATGATAAAGGCAACAAAAATGTCAAAAAAAAACATGATAAAGGCAACAAAACTGTCAAAAAAATATATGATAAAGGCAACAAAACTGTCAAAAAAAATATGATAAAGGCAACAAAACTGTCAAAAAAAACATGATAAAGGCAATAAAACTGTCAAAAAAAATATGATAAAGGCAACAAAACTGTCAAAAAAAAATATGATAAAGGCAACAAAAATGTCAAAAAAAAACATGATAAAGGCAACAAAAATGTCAAAAAAAATATGATAAAGGCAACAAAAATGTCAAAAAAAACATGATAAAGGCAACAAAAATGTCAAAATAAATATGATAAAGGCAACAAAAATGTCAAAATAAATATGATAAAGGCAACAAAAATGTCAAAAAAAATATGATAAAGGCAACAAAAATGTCAAAAAAAATATGATAAAGGCAACAAAAACTGTCAAAAATAAATATGATAAAGGCAACAAAAATGTCAAAAAAAAATATGATAAAGGCAACAAAAATGTCAAAAAAAATATGATAAAGGCAACAAAACTGTCAAAAAAAACATGATAAAGGCAACAAAAATGTCAAAAAAAACATGATAAAGGCAACAAAAATGTCAAAAAAAAACATGATAAAGGCAACAAAAATGTCAAAAAAAACATGATAAAGGCAACAAAAATGTCAAAAATAAATATGATAAAGGCAACAAAAATGTCAAAATAAATATGATAAAGGCAACAAAAATGTCAAAAAAATTATTGAAAATGGCAAAAAAAAATGCGTAGAAAAAAACATGAAAAAATGACAAAAACAATTGTCCAAAAAAAATTAGACAAAAAAAGGCGAACAAAATGTCAACAAAATTGCCGAAAAATAATTCTTGAAGAAGGCGACAAAAACTCAAAAGCCAGTTTGGATTATTATTTTATTTTTGATATTATTATGTTATATTACCCCCCAGTAAATGACATATGATTGAGTCTATAAAAGGGTTCCTGAAGTGACGTCTTCAAAATAGCTTTTTATTTTGGGTCCAAATGATGACATCAGACAACCTGAGACAACCTGAGACCTTCATAGAGAAATAAACCAGAGATCATATCTCTGGAAACATGTTTAATTATACAAGGAGTTAGTAGACACACACTGAGACAGACACACACACAGAGACAGACACACACAGAGACACACACACACACACACACACACACACACACAGACACACACACACACACACACACACACACAGAGACACATACACACACAGAGAGACACACACACACAGAGACAGACACACACAGAGAGAGACACACACACACACACACACACAGAGACAGACACACACACAGAGACACACACAGAGAGAGACACACACACACACACACACACAGAGAGAGACACACACACACAGAGACACACACAGAGAGAGACACACACACACACACACACACAGAGAGAGAGACACACACACAGAGACACACACAGAGACACACACACACAGAGAGAGAGACACACACACAGAGACACACACAGAGACACACACACACACACACACACACAGAGACACACACACAGAGACACACACACACACACACACAGAGACAGACACACACACACAGAGAGAGACACACACACATAGACAAGAAACACAACTTTTAGAGTAAATCTAACATGTAAAATCTATATTAAGTCATTAAATACATTCAGGGCAATATAAACAAAAAGTAAATATGAGATCACAGAAGAACTTGTTGTAGTATTCGTCTTTATTTGGCTTCAAAAAAAGCTGAATTTCACACCGAGACTGATCCAAAATACACAAAAAGAGACTCAAATTAACATCTTTTCTAATAATACTAAACAGAGCATGTAGCTAACATGAGCCTACGTTATATAATACTGCAACTTTATAAAGAAGATTATAAATCAGATTATGTGTTTACAGATTGTTCTTAAAATGCCTTAAATGATGTTCACACTAAATGATGTTCACAAAAAGTTGACTCTAGGGCGTTTTTTGTAGTAAAAAGCTGGCAGCGTTTTCAATTAATGCAGCTTTAATTAAGTAGAAAATATAGACCGAGATAGAGCTTTTAGTTAAAGAGTAAGATCCTTTTAGTTTAACATGAAACAGCCCCGAAATCACCATCACCAAACTCCACCAGACTCCATGTAAATAATCAGGACTTTTAGTGTGTATAAAGCCAGCATATCTCCACCAGACTCCATGTAAATAATCAGGACTTTTAGTGTGTATAGAGCCAGTATATCTCCACCAGACTCCATGTAAATAATCAGGACTTTTAGTGTGTATAGAGCCAGTATATCTCCACCAGACTCCATGTAAATAATCAGGACTTTTAGCGTGTATAGAGCCAGCATATCTCCACCAGACTCCATGTAAATAATCAGGACTTTTAGCGTGTATAGAGCCAGCATATCTCCACCAGACTCCATGTAAATAATCAGGACTTTTAGCGTGTATAGAGCCAGCATATCTCCACCAGACTCCATGTAAATAATCAGGACTTTTAGCGTGTATAGAGCCAGCATATCTCCACCAGACTCCATGTAAATAATCAGGACTTTTAGCGTGTATAGAGCCAGCATATCTCCACCAGACTCCATGTAAATAATCAGGACTTTTAGCGTGTATAGAGCCAGCATATCTCCACCAGACTCCATGTAAATAATCAGGACTTTTAGTGTGTATAGAGCCAGCATATCTCCACCAGACTCCATGTAAATAATCAGGACTTTTAGTGTGTATAGAGCCAGCATATCTCCACCAGACTCCATGTAAATAATCAGGACTTTTAGCGTGTATAGAGCCAGCATATCTCCACCAGACTCCATGTAAATAATCAGGACTTTTAGCGTGTATAGAGCCAGCATATCTCCACCAGACTCCATGTAAATAATCAGGACTTTTAGCGTGTATAGAGCCAGCATATCTCCACCAGACTCCATGTAAATAATCAGGACTTTTAGCGTGTATAGAGCCAGCATATCTCCCCCAGACTCCATGTAAATAATCAGGACTTTTAGCGTGTATAGAGCCAGCATATCTCCACCAGACTCCATGTAAATAATCAGGACTTTTAGCGTGTATAGAGCCAGCATATCTCCACCAGACTCCATGTAAATAATCAGGACTTTTAGCGTGTATAGTGCCGGCATTATCTCCACATGTAAATGGGTGAATTACGAGTTTATTTCAACCTTACATAAAACCAATGATCACATAAGTAGACTCAAAGTGTTTTCTGACGTCTGCCCGGTGGACTTTAACGTGGACCCATGGAGCGCGGTGTCACAGAGCCAGCCTCTCGATCCCGGCGCCGCTGTGCCTCTTGGGCCGGGCGCCGCTCTTCTCTTTGGCTGTCAGCTTCTCGATGCCGTCGTGGATCCAGCCGATGTACTTGGACACCTGCGTGTAGACGCCGTATTTGCCTTTGCGTGCGCAGCCTTCGCCCCAGCTCACGATGCCGGTGATGAAGTAGGTGTTGCGGTAACGCGTGACGTGCGGCCCGCCGCTGTCGCCCTGGCAGGCGTCCTTGGCTATCGTGTCGTAGCCGGCGCAGAACATGCGGTTGGAGATGCGCAGCTGCGTGGACTCCATGCACGTTGCCCGGTCCACGTACGGCATGGCGAGCCGCTGCAAGATGGTGGACGGCTGGCGGCCCTCGCCGACGCGGCCGAAACCGCTGACCATGCCGTCCGGCTCCCGCATCAACACCTGGGAGGGTGGAGAGAAGGTACACACACAGAGATACACACAGAGACACACACAGAGACAGAGACACACAGAGACACACACACACACACAGAGACACACAGAGACACACACACACAGAGACAGAGACACACACAGAGACAGAGACACAGAGAGACACACACAGAGACAGAGACACACAGAGACACACACACACACAGAGAGACACACAGAGACACACACACACAGAGACAGAGACACACACAGAGACACACACACACAGAGACACACACAGAGACACAGAGACACACAGAGACACACACAGAGACAGAGACACAGAGAGACACACACAGAGACACAGAGACACACAGAGACACACACACACAGAGACACACACAGAGACACACACAGAGACACACACAGAGACACACAGAGACACACACAGAGACACACACAGAGACACAGAGACACACAGAGACACACACACAGAGACACACACACAGAGACACACACAGAGACACACACACAGAGACACACACACAGAGACACACACACAGAGACACACACAGAGACAGAGACACACACAGAGACACACACACAGAGACAGAGACACACAGAGACACACACAGAGACACACACAGAGACAGAGACACACAGAGACACACACACAGAGACACACACACAGAGACACACACACACACAGACACACACAGAGACACACACAGAGACACACAGAGACACACACACACAGAGACACACACAGAGACACACACACACAGAGACACACACAGAGACACAGACACACAGAGACACACACAGAGACACAGAGACACACAGAGACACACACACAGAGACACACACAGAGACACAGAGACACACACAGAGACACACACAGAGACAGAGACACACACACAGAGACACACACACAGAGACAGAGACACACAGAGACACACACACAGAGACACACACAGAGACACACACACACACAGAGACACACACACAGAGACACACACAGAGAGACACACAGAGACACACACACACACACACACACACACACACACACAGAGAGACACACACAGACATACAGAGAGACACACACAGAGAGACACACACACAGACACACACACAGAGAGACACACAGAGAGACACACACACACACACACACAGAGACACACACACACACACACACAGAGACACACACAGAGAGAGAGACACACACACACAGAGACACACACACAGAGACACACACACAGAGACAGAGACACACACACACAGAGACACACACAGAGACACACACAGAGAGAGACACACACACACACAGAGACACACACACACACAGACACACACACACACACACACACACACACACACAGAGACACACACACACACAGAGACACACACACACACACACACACACAGAGACACACATAGAGACACACACACACACACACACACACACACACAGAGACACACACACACACAGAGACACACACACACACACACACACAGACACAGACACACACACGCAGAGACACACACACACACAGAGAGACACACACACACACACACACACACACGAGACACACACACACAGAGAGACACACACACACAGAGAGAGACACACACACACACAGTGAGGCTGGTTTTTTATCCGTGGTATTATAACAATCGTTAACCATTTTGTGAAATGTGTTTATTTGCGCGTCTTGCCAGGATTGCGTTGGCGTTCGAACCTCCGGTGATTAACCAGCAGACGCTAAGCTAACGTTAGCTCTGACGTAACGTTAGCTTAGCTTACAGACCGATGAGTCAGCCGAAAACTAACATTTGGATGTTTGACGCAGTACGAGTCAACAACGACGAGAGAGCAAATACACTTAATTTCCCAAAATATCTAACTAATTATCTTTAAATGAGTGAGTTTATAACAAACGTGTGTAAGTTGGGAGGTGTGAAAGTGGTTTTGAGAGCTCACCTTTTCGGCAAAATCCAGCTTGGGTATGCAGGCGGGCAGGATGTACCTGGAGAAGGTGATGGGCGTGGCCAGTTTGAGGAGCGCGATGTCGTTGTGGTACGTGTCGGGCCGGTACCCTTTGTGGGTGACGATGGTCTGGACCTCGTGTGTAGCTTCGTTACCGTGGACCACCAACGTGTCAAACTCACCTGCAAGTAGTTTCAAACGCACATTAGTGTGTGATCCAGGCCACATAAAGATGACAAAAGGTCACATAAAGATGACAAAAAGGCTCTCTGTGTGTGCGTGGGACATAAAGGTGAGAAAATGGCGAGATAAAGGCCACATAAAGGCCACATATAAAGACGACATAAAGATGACATAAAGGCTCTCTCTGTGTGCGAGCGACATAAGGGAGAGAAAAAGGCCACATAAAAATGACAAAAAGGCCACATAAAGATGACATAAAGGCCACATAAAGATGACATAAAGGCCATATAAAGGCCACAAAAAGGCCACATAAAGATGACATAAAGGCCACATAAAGATGACAAAAAGGCCACATAAAGATGACATAAAGGCTACATAAAGGCCACAAAAAGGCCACATAAAGATGACAAAAAGGCCACATAAAGATGACATAAAGGCCACAAAAAGTCACATAAAGATGACATAAAGGCCACATAAAGATGACAAAAAGGCCACATAAAGGCCACAAAAAGGCCACAAAAAGGCCACATAAAGGCCACATTAAGATGACAAAAAGGCGACAATAAGGTGACAAAAAGGCGACAAAACGGCAACATAAAGGCGACAAAAAGGCGACAAAACGGCAACAAAAAGCCGACAAAAAGGCCACATAAAGATGACAAAAAGGCCACATAAAGATGACATGAAGGCCAAAAAGGCCACAAAAAGGTGACATAAAGGCCACAAAAAGGTGACAAAAAGGCCACATAAAGATGACATAAAGGCCAAAAAGGCCACATAAAGTTGACAAAAAGGCCACAAAAAGGCCACAATAAGGTGACAAAAAGGCAATAAAAAAGGCTACAAAAATGTGGCACAAAGGCAACAAGAAGGCCACAAAAAGATAACATAAAGGCCACAAAAAGGCCACATAAAGATGACAAAAAGGCGACAAAACGGCAACAAAAAGGCGACATAAAGGTGACAAAAAGGCAACAAAACGGCAACAAAAAGGCACCAAAAAGGCCACATAAAGATGACAAAAAGGCGGCATAAAGGCCACAAAAAGGCCACATAAAGATGACAAAAAGGCGACAAAACGGCAACAAAAAGGCGACATAAAGGTGACAAAAAGGCAACAAAACGGCAACAAAAAGGCACCAAAAAGGCCACATAAAGATGACAAAAAGGCGGCATAAAGGCCACAAAAAGGCCACTTAAAGATGACAAAAAGGCGACATAAAGGCGACATAAATGTGACATAAATGTGACAAAAAGGCGACATAAAAGCAACATAAAGGCAAAAAAAAGGCGACAAAAAGGCCACATGAAGGCGACATAAATCCCCCATTAGTATGCAATCCATTGGGTGATTGGGAGGTGGTGATTGGTTGTCAGTCCTACCGAGCCTGACGGAGATGTAGCGTGATTCGTTCATGCAGTGGGCGGCCGTCAGGATGATGTAATGGTTGAGGATCGTTCCTCCGCAGAAACCTACGTCATGCTCGTTCATCAGGAGAGCCTTCGAAGACAAAAAGAACAGTTAGTGATTTTTCAACGTTTTTTGACATTTTTGTCACTTTTTCCAACGTTGTTTGACATTTTTGTCACTTTTTCCAACGTTTTTCGACATTTTTGTAACTTTTTCAAAGTTTCCCGATCTTTTTGTAACTTTTTACATTTTTGTCACTTTTTCCAACGTTTTTTGACATTTTTGTCACTTTTTTTCAAAGTTTCACGATGTTTTTGTCACTTTTTTCGACATTTTTGTCACTTTTTTCAAAGTTTTTTGACATTTTATGTCACTTTTTTCAAAGTTTCCCGATGTTTTTGTCACTTTTTTCAAAGTTTCACAACGTTTTTGTCACTTTTTTTGACAGTTTTGTCTCTTTTTCCAACGTTTTTCGACATTTTTGTCACTTTTTTTCAAAGTTTCACGATGTTTTTGTCACTTTTTTCGACACTTTTGTCACTTTTCCCAACGTTTTTCAAAATTTTTATCACTTTTTCCAACAATTTTTGTCACTTTCTTTCAATGTTTTTCGACATTTTTGTGTATTTTGAGCTATCTGTGTGCATGTCTACGCTGTAGACAGCGGACAGCAGTCAATTGTTGAACCAACAAGCTTATATGTCAAAGAAAACACAAAGAAAAGCCACATGTTTGCTGTCCGTGGTGCTGAAACGTTTGAACTTGACAGGCAAAAATGCGTCCAGGTAACACGCCACGTGGCTTCAGAAAGTGGCGTGCATGTCTACATCAACGCATATAGCTCAAAATGCATACAGGTAGTTACAGTTTTTTGACATTTTTTTCACTTTTTTCAAAGTTTCCTGATGTTTTGTCACTTTTTTGACATTTTTGTCACTTTTTCCAACGATTTTGTGTCACTTTTTCAAAGTTTCACAATGTTTTTGTCACTTTTTTTGACATTTACGTCACTTTTTCCAACGTTTTCTGACATTTATGTCACTTTTTCCAACGTTTTTTGACTTTTTTGTCACTTTTTGAGCTATCTGTGCTCATGTCTACGCTGTAGACAGCGGACAGCAGTCAATTGTTGAACCAACAAGCCTATATGGCTTTTGGCATGACTTTTTTGATAGTTTTGTCACTTTTTCCAACGTTTTTTTTCACTTTTTCAAAGTTTCATAATGTTTTTGTCACTTTTTTCGACATTTATGTCACTTTTTCCAACATTTTCTGACATTTATGTCACTTTTTCCAACATTTTCTGACATTTGTGTCCCTTTTTCCAACATTTTCTGACATTTATGTCACTTTTTCAACGTTTTTTGACTTTTTGTCACTTTTTTTCAAAGTTTCCCAATGTTTTTGTCACTTTTTTCGACATTTTTGTCACTTTTTCCAACATTTTCTGACATTTTCCAACATTTTCTGACATTTGTCTCTTTTTCCAACATTTTCTGACATTAATGTCACTTTTTCCAACGTTTTTTGACTTTTTTGTCACTTTTTTCAAAGATTTTTGACATTTTTCTCACTTTTTTTCAAAGTTTCCCAATGCTTTTTGTCACTTTTTTCGACATTTTTCTCACTTTTTTCAACGTTTTTTGACATTTTTGTCACTTTTTCCAACATTTTCTGACATTTATGTCACTTTTTCCAACGTTTTTTGACTTTATTGTCACTTTTTTCAAAGTTTCCCGATGTTTTTGTCACTTTTTTCGACATTTTTCTCACTTTTTCCAACATTTTCTGACATTAATGTCACTTTTTCCAACATTTTCTGACATTTTCTGACATTTTCTGACATTTATGTCACTTTTTCCAACATTTTCTGACATTTATGTCACTTTTTCCAACGTTTTTTGACATTTTCATGGCTTTAGAAAGTGGCGTGCATGTCTACATGTGCAAATGTTGTCTCTCTACCTGCCATGGACATTCTCCTGGTGGACAGTTTTTTTTTTCAAATGTTTCCCGATGTTTTTGTCACTTTTTTCGACATTTTTGTCACTTTTTCCAACGTTTTTTGACATTTTTGTCACTTTTTCCAACATTTTTTGACATTTTCATGGCTTTAGAAAGTGGCGTGCATGTCTACATGTGCAAATGTTGTCTCTCTACCTGCCATGGACATTCTCCTGGTGGACAGTTCTCTCCGTTGACGATTCGCGTCAAGCTCGCCATTTCAGACGTCATCAAGTCCTCTAAAGCGGTGTGTTTGGGCACAATCTGAGTCGTGCTGCTGCTGTTCTCAGTGGTATAGGATGTGTCTGGCGAGTTCTTCTCAGTGGAGTTTGTGTTCTGGTTTGTGTGCGTCAGGTTGGACTCGTTGGCGTTGGCCTCCGTTGTGTTCGGACGCTCGTATCTGAAAACGGTCCGGGTCTTTCCGCTGATGATGGCGCCACATTTGAAGGGCTCTGCAAGAGTTCATGTGAAGTTTAGAAGTTTAGAGGTGCAGGACTTTCATTCAGTGACACCAAGCAAGTCAAAGGTTTTACTTTAAAGGTCCCGTGGCATGAAAATTTCACTTTATGAGGTTTTTTTAACATTAATGTGAGTTCCCCCAGCCTGCCTATGGTCCCCCAGTGGCTAGAAATGACTTCAGATACAGTATTAGAGGACCACTAAGGTCTATATAAAAGAGACTTCAGATACAGTATTAGAGGACCACTAAGGCCTATATAAAAGAGACTTCAGATACAGTATTAGAGGACCACTAAGGTCTATATAAAAGAGACTTCAGATACAGTATTAGAGGACCACTAAGGTCTATATAAAAGAGACTTCAGATACAGTATTAGGGGACCACTAAGGTCTATATAAAAGAGACTTCAGATACAGTATTAGGGGACCACTAAGGTCTATATAAAAGAGACTTCAGATACAGTATTAGAGGGACCACTAAGGTCTATATAAAAGAGACTTCAGATACAGTATTAGAGGGACCACTAAGGTCTATATAAAAGAGACTTCAGATACAGTATTAGAGGACCACTAAGGTCTATATAAAAAGAGACTTCAGATACAGTATTAGAGGACCACTAAGGTCTATATAAAAGAGACTTCAGATACAGTATTAGGGGACCACTAAGGTCTATATAAAAGAGACTTCAGATACAGTATTAGGGGACCACTAAGGTCTATATAAAAGAGACTTCAGATACAGTATTAGGGGACCACTAAGGTCTATATAAAAGAGACTTCAGATACAGTATTAGGGGACCACTAAGGTCTATATAAAAGAGACTTCAGATACAGTATTAGGGGACCACTAAGGTCTATATAAAAGAGACTTCAGATACAGTATTAGGGGACCACTAAGGTCTATATAAAAGAGACTTCAGATACAGTATTAGAGGACCACTAAGGTCTATATAAAAGAGACTTCAGATACAGTATTAGGGGACCACTGAGGTCTATATAAAAGAGACTTCAGATACAGTATTAGGGGACCACTAAGGTCTATATAAAAGAGACTTCAGATACAGTATTAGGGGACCACTAAGGTCTATATAAAAGAGACTTCAGATACAGTATTAGGGGACCACTAAGGTCTATATAAAAGAGACTTCAGATACAGTATTAGGGGACCACTAAGGTCTATATAAAAGAGACTTCAGATACAGTATTAGGGGACCACTAAGGTCTATATAAAAGAGACTTCAGATACAGTATTAGGGGACCACTAAGGTCTATATAAAAGAGACTTCAGATACAGTATTAGGGGACCACTAAGGTCTATATAAAAGAGACTTCAGATACAGTATTAGGGGACCACTAAGGTCTATATAAAAGAGACTTCAGATACAGTATTAGGGGACCACTAAGGTCTATATAAAAGAGACTTCAGATACAGTATTAGAGGGACCACTAAGGTCTATATAAAAGAGACTTCAGATACAGTATTAGGGGACCACTAAGGTCTATATAAAAGAGACTTCAGATACAGTATTAGGGGACCACTAAGGTCTATATAAAAGAGACTTCAGATACAGTATTAGGGGACCACTAAGGTCTATATAAAAAGAGACTTCAGATACAGTATTAGGGGACCACTAAGGTCTATATAAAAGAGACTTCAGATACAGTATTAGGGGACCACTAAGGTCTATATAAAAGAGACTTCAGATACAGTATTAGGGGACCACTAAGGTCTATATAAAAGAGACTTCAGATACAGTATTAGGGGACCACTAAGGTCTATATAAAAGAGACTTCAGATACAGTATTAGGGGACCACTAAGGTCTATATAAAAGAGACTTCAGATACAGTATTAGGGGACCACTAAGGTCTATATAAAAGAGACTTCAGATACAGTATTAGAGGGACCACTAAGGTCTATATAAAAGAGACTTCAGATACAGTATTAGGGGACCACTAAGGTCTATATAAAAGAGACTTCAGATACAGTATTAGGGGACCACTAAGGTCTATATAAAAGAGACTTCAGATACAGTATTAGGGGACCACTAAGGTCTATATAAAAGAGACTTCAGATACAGTATTAGGGGACCACTAAGGTCTATATAAAAGAGACTTCAGATACAGTATTAGGGGACCACTAAGGTCTATATAAAAGAGACTTCAGATACAGTATTAGGGGACCACTAAGGTCTATATAAAAGAGACTTCAGATACAGTATTAGGGGACCACTAAGGTCTATATAAAAGAGACTTCAGATACAGTATTAGGGGACCACTAAGGTCTATATAAAAGAGACTTCAGATACAGTATTAGGGGACCACTAAGGTCTATATAAAAGAGACTTCAGATACAGTATTAGGGGACCACTAAGGTCTATATAAAAGAGACTTCAGATACAGTATTAGGGGACCACTAAGGTCTATATAAAAGAGACTTCAGATACAGTATTAGGGGACCACTAAGGTCTATATAAAAGAGACTTCAGATACAGTATTAGGGGACCACTAAGGTCTATATAAAAGAGACTTCAGATACAGTATTAGGGGACCACTAAGGTCTATATAAAAGAGACTTCAGATACAGTATTAGGGGACCACTAAGGTCTATATAAAAGAGACTTCAGATACAGTATTAGGGGGACCACTAAGGTCTATATAAAAGAGACTTCAGATACAGTATTAGGGGACCACTAAGGTCTATATAAAAGAGACTTCAGATACAGTATTAGGGGACCACTAAGGTCTATATAAAAGAGACTTCAGATACAGTATTAGGGGACCACTAAGGTCTATATAAAAGAGACTTCAGATACAGTATTAGGGGACCACTAAGGTCTATATAAAAGAGACTTCAGATACAGTATTAGGGGACCACTAAGGTCTATATAAAAGAGACTTCAGATACAGTATTAGGGGACCACTAAGGTCTATATAAAAAGAGACTTCAGATACAGTATTAGGGGACCACTAAGGTCTATATAAAAGAGACTTCAGATACAGTA